>WBNM01046352.1:36837-100780 GCA_013399055.1 Ramphastos sulfuratus | reverse complement strand
GGGGAGGAGCGCGGGGGCGGGGGCCTGGGCGAGGCCGAGCGGAGAGCGGCGGGGACGGGCCGCGGAACCGGCCTCGGGGGGCACCTGAACGTGACAGGCCTGTTCCCTTGGTGCCAGGCGGCTCCCGGCTGCGGCCCGAGGGGTCTGTGGGTTGGCGGAGGCGGTGCCGCGCGCTTGCGGCGGGAGGAGGCCGTGGCTTGGTGGGGCTTGCGCGCAGTGATGGCGCCAACCGCTGTGCTTCTTTGTAGGGATTTAAAGCGAACCTCTCCCTTCTGAGGCGACCCGGGGAGAAGACCTATACTCAGCGTTGCCGCTTGTTTGTTGGGAATTTGCCTGCTGATATAACAGACGAAGACTTTAAAAGACTGTTCGCCAAATATGGGGAGCCAGGAGAGGTTTTTATCAACAAAGGGAAAGGCTTTGGATTCATTAAATTGGTAGGCTTTTGTACTGTACGTCTACCCGTTTAATTCTCACGAAGTAGTTATTTAAGCTTGGTTTTCTAAAACTGGATCTTAAACTTTCCCCAGGAATCTAGAGCCCTTGCAGAAATTGCCAAGGCAGAACTGGACGATACCCCTATGAGGGGCAGACAGCTTCGCGTTCGGTTTGCCACACATGCTGCTGCTCTTTCCGTGCGTAATCTTTCACCCTATGTGTCCAACGAGTTACTGGAGGAGGCCTTTTCTCAGTTCGGTCCAGTGGAAAGAGCTGTTGTGATTGTAGATGATCGAGGTAGATCAACGGGAAAAGGCATTGTTGAGTTTGCATCAAAGCCAGCTGCAAGAAAAGCTTTTGAACGGTGTACTGAAGGAGTGTTTTTGTTGACAACGTAAGTATCTTGGTGCTTAGGAGTTTTAGTTTTAAGCTGAACTAAATTGTTGGTTTTTAGTTTGTCAGAATGGAGCTTCTGATATAAAACGAGTATCTTTTTGCTTAGCACTCCTAGGCCGGTTATTGTGGAACCATTGGAACAATTGGATGATGAGGATGGTCTTCCAGAAAAACTTGCTCAGAAGAATCCGATGTATCAAAAGTAGGCACTTACCTTTTGGTGTGTAAAGTATGTAGATGATGTAGGTAGGGTTGTACCCGGCTCTGAAGGAGGTGGAGTGATTTTTCAGAAACAGGCTTTGAATTTCGAGTAGTATTTTCTGTTCTTGGGGGAGTTGGTAGTAGTTTTGCCTTTAGGTAAGGTAACACTTACCAGTTTAATGTATTCATTAAACGTTACACAAGGAATTTCCAGCATTGTATCTCAAACAGCAAAGTCTAAATAGCAGCCTAATACCGTGGGGTTTGGTATGTGTAGAAGCCCTTGAAAATCAGGCTTCAAATGTTTGCTCATCCTGTTGTTGAGAGCTGTTGTCTTAAGGTATATCTTATGCTTATGGAATTTGCAGACTGAAGTTTATTCTATGAAATGATAAATCAGTAGCATTTTAACTTTGTGATAAATAAAACCTAGTTGCTTATGGATTTGCCTGACAGAGCTGACCACTGTGTATAAGAGGAGGTGAGGGAATGCAGGAGGCTTTTCTTCAGTAGCAGGTTTAGGTCAGGGTCTGATTGATAAATATGTTTGTAGAAATGTTTTCTCAGATAATGAAAAGAACTGCAGGGGAGATCCAGGCAGTCTTGTTTGTATGAGAAAGTGTTCAAATGGTTTGCTTTGATCGAAAACCTTCAATATGAAGGAAACCTCTCAAAACCCATATAGCTTAGTCTAGTATTCATAAAATGTTGCAATACTTTTATATTGCTAATGCATGAAAAGCTTTTCAGCTTGCCTAGTTTTGTTCCATTAGTTACTGAAGCTTAAACTCCAGTTTCTTTAGATGCCCCTCAGGCATTTTGAAAAGTATTTAAAAACAAAGTGAAGATTATTCCTTGTCTGTGAGAAACAGTGCTTGGCTTAAGTCAGCACTGAAAAAATCCCATCTCTCTATTTGCTGCTGTTTTGAGTAGCTCAGGCAAAGGCCTGACAGTTGCCAGCAGTTAAGAACAAGAGAAGCTTGCAGTAGAACTGTGAGATTTGCTTGGATATTACATTGCAGGAGTGTCCATTTTTGCAGAATTCTTGTATTTAAATGCTGCAATTTGAGCTTGTCAAATGCTGTGGTGTTGTCAGCATCTGTCACAGCAAGTTCTCTCTCACATAGTTGTGAGGTGATATCTTCAGGGCTCCATTGATGTTGCCTGCTAGTTCTACTCTTCTTCTTGTGATCTTCTATTGACCTTCAGTTTCCCTAGTCTGAAAGCATCCTCCTCCTTACAGGGAAAGAGAGACTCCTCCTCGTTTTGCTCAGCCTGGCAGTTTTGAATTTGAATATTCCCAGAGGTGGAAATCTTTAGATGAAATGGAAAAGCAGCAGAGAGAGCAAGTAGCAAAAAACATGAAAGATGCCAAGGACAAACTTGAAAGTGAGATGGAAGATGCTTATCATGAGCATCAGGCAAACCTCCTGCGTCAAGGTAATTGGCTTTGAGTTCTGTATCATTTTGCTTTAGATGCAGGGTGGTTTAATGAGTAGAGATTCATGCTTCCTACGGCTAACTTGAGAATATCAGGCTCAAAAAGAGCAACTGGAAGGTTGCCAGTTTTTAATTAACTGTAGTAGTATTAGCACTCTGAAGGCAGCTCTGCCACAGTGCAGATGAGGTTGATCTAACTCAAATCTGAGTTGAAATCCAATGTTAGTGGAATAGCTGCTGACAAGTTTCACTTCTGCAGATCTCATGAGGCGTCAGGAAGAGCTCAGGCGCATGGAAGAGCTCCACAATCAAGAGATGCAGAAGCGCAAGGAAATCCAGTTAAGGTTGGTTTGGCTTCGTGGGGGAGGGGTTTCAGTGTTCTTTGCTTTTTTTAACATGACTTACATATGGAAGTTTTTTTATTTTTCAAGAAACACCACTGCTGCTTCAGCTTGTATTTGAGAAATTGAACTGCAGTGTAAGTTTTCCCTTGAGTATTTTGAGCATCATAGATTATATTTTATTTTCTGGGGGGGGGGGGGGCAGTTTGCTCAAATGTAATTATGCAGTGCTTACGGGACTGTTGTTGGTGGGAAGTGTTGGTTGTGCTGCACTGCTGAGGTTTGTCTGCTTTGGGATGATCAGGCAGGAGGAGGAACGCCGCAGGCGGGAGGAGGAGATGATGATACGCCAGCGGGAAATGGAAGAACAGATGAGGAGACAGAGGGAAGAGAATTATAGTAGAATGGGTTACATGGATCCAGTAAGTGAAATCCTTATTATTTTCATGGATGTGTTACCCTGTTCAGGAATTCTCTGATGCATTTTCATTATTGAGATTTTGGTCTGTTTTCAACAAGAGGATGGCCGTGAAGATGAAGCAGAGGGCTGGAGCACCTCTCCTGTAAGGACAGGCTGGGAGAATTGGGATTATTCAGCCTGGAGAAGTGCAGGCTCTGGGGAGGCCTTAGAGCAGCCTTCCAGTATTTAAAGTGAACTGCAGGAGAGCTGGAGAGGGACTCGTTAGGAAGCTGTGTAATGACAGGACAAGGGGTAATGGATTCCAACTAGAAGAAGCTGGATTGAGATGACACTAGGAAACAGCTCTTCCTCATGAGGGCACTGAGGTGCTGGAGCAGGTTGCCCACAAAAGTTGAGGCAGCTTCAAGCCTGAAAGTGTTCAAAGCCAGGTTGAATGGGCCTTGATCAACCTGGACTAGTAGGAGGTGTCCCTGCCTATGGCAGGGGGTTGGAACTAGATGATCTTTGGGGTCCCTTCTGACCCAAACCATTCTATAATTGATTTGTTTTGCCTCCTTGCTCCTGCCGTGTCTTGCATAGTTGCCTTGGTGGTAGTTGGCTGTAGGTGAGCTTTTGTCTCCTGAAAGGCTGGGTTTGAGTAGACTGTTTATCTGTGCTAAAAGCCATTTCTTCTGTGCAGAGGGAGAGAGACATGAGGATGGGTGGTGCCACCACAATGAACATGGGAGGTAAAGAATTTTTTACGTAACTACTTTATATGGTTAACTCAGAAATTGTCAGAAGATGATTATCTATTTCTCTTCCTTAGATCCTTATGCTTCTGCAGCCCAGAAATTTCCACCTCTGGGAGGTGGTGGCGGAATAGGTTATGAAGCTAATCCAGGAGTTGGCCAAGCAGCCATGAGTGGTTCTATGATGGGAAGTGACATGGTAACGTATCCTGTGGTGGCTTGAGTTTAGCACAAGGGAAATGTTGTGGTTGGAACTTGAGTTTCTCCTGCCAGTGTTCGGATGGTTGTGTAAATGTCACTGTTAACTGCTGACTCTCTTGTCAGGTGTTTAACACACAGAGTAGTGTGGCAGTACGTAGTGCTAGAGTAGTTGTTAACCATTATGGTAGCTTACACAGTCGGAAGTTGTTTTGTAAATGAATTCAAATGTGCTCCTCAGCATATTTGCAATTAACTCTGACTTTATTGGACTTAGGAAATTCTGCGTCACTGTTAGGCTTGGAAGGATTTTTTTTTTTAAAAAAAACAAATGCTATGGAGAATCTGCCAAATTCCATCATTTAAACAGTTCCTGCAGTAGTTCTTCAATATTTGACTTTCTGTACTTGAGGACAAGAGAAATCGTTGTCCTCCTTTCCTGTGTGTAACATTGCATTTATTTTGTCCCTTCCAAGCCTAGTTAGGATGGATGCATGTCGGGATGGGTATGCTGTTAATTCAACAATCTGCTCATGTCCTTTTAGCAGCAGATTAACTAAAGTAATGAATGGTGAACAGCATATCACTGATGTGTGCTGATGTTTGCCATAGAAGAGCAGAAATGCTGGTTTTTAGCTTTAGGCATGTTCCAGCCATCTTTGACTGTAGCCTTTTCGGGGCTCCTATCTCACGGAGACATGACAGGCTGTTGTTTTCCCTTGGTGGGCATGACTATAGAGGTGGAGTTTGTTAAAGCCATGGCGTATCTCACGTCCCGAGGTATGTTTCCAAACTGCACAATTTTTGGCACACTATATGTGTGAAGGGGCTGCCAGCCCACATGGTGCTAGCGCACTGAAGCAGCACGGATGCAGATTAAAGAAATGCTGAGTGGGTAGGATGGAGATCTGTTGGCTTAGGTGGTGATACCAGTGTGCTTTCACCCTTCTGAAAGGGTGTATGCTCTGCAGCACAATCTGAACTAAATGATTTCTGGGTGGGTTTAGGCATCTGACTTACTGTGGTGAGCTACCATAGTAGCTGGGTTTTTTTGGGAACCATATCTTTGGAATGATAACTTTGCAGGGCATCATTGATTCAGTAGACAGTGCCGCTGGCCTTAATGTATCCAGATAATCCACTGATACTGAAGCAGTTCCTAAGCTTCCTGTGAACAATCAGACAGTCTATGATGAGTTGTGTGTTCGTTTTTCTCCTGAAATTCATGGTACAGGTGCATGCTAAACTTGTGTAAGACTTGAGAAGGTGCTAATGTGCAGAAGGTGTGACAGGAAGATGGTTTAACTGCCTTGAGTTTCATAGAATGGGGATCTCTTGCCACACACTGCTGCCACAGTTTACTGGACAATAACTTTTAAGCAGAACTGGAGATTAAACTCAAGCTGCCATGAACTAGGCAGAAAGGACCTAGACAATCTTCCTGAAGTTCCTTTCTTGGAAGGATTGACACTTTTCAGAAGTCCAGAACTTGAAGTGTGCATTTTCAGTTGCAGATAACCTTTTGTAACAATCAACTTACCACTGTTCCGTTACTCGGTAGTGGAAAACTTGTTTGAAGTGAAAGTTTAAAACTATCTCTGACTTTACAATGGCAGTTCTGTAGATAGAATGCTGATCACACCTACTGGTACAGTAACTGAACAAAGTACATGCAACTAGAGGTGCTAATAAAAAGACCCAAAGCCTCTGCTTTACTGCAGGGTTGATTTAGCTTTTACATCGTGGTGTGAAACCTTTCAATGCTGTGAAGTTGTGAGTTTGCCAAGAGCTTGTGGTGAAGGTGGGGGGTGGAAGGGAGATACTGACTCGATGCACACAGCCCTCTGTGCATAGTTACAACTGGAAAGGGAATAAATTGTAATTCTTGGAAGAGGTTTTGCATATTCTGCAGCAGCTCTGGGGTCCGTGGGATGTTAACAAATGCAAGTCTTTGGAGCGAGCAGTTGCGTTGGTTAGGTAAATCATTGGTCATTAGCTTTTTTTCACATATTTTTTTTTCTTCTTGCAATCCAGTAGTGCTCACACTCAGTTTTGGTTACTGCCTAAGGCCTCTGCAGTTTAGTCAGCAGACCCTATTCTCTTTAATCCATCTTGAAAAGCACATGGTCTCTATTGCAGCACATGCCATTAACTGGTGAGTAGGCATTCTGTTTACCACGACATTTGATGAATGTCAGCTCATACTTGAGCAAATTGAAGAGTCATTCTCTGGCTAGGCTCGTGGAAATGACAGTGATGTAATCTTTAAGCTTTTCCTGCACTAAAGGTGAGAAGTTTGCAAGCTGTTTGCATTAACTTGGTTGAAAATTGCTAGATCTCATTTGGAAAAGTTGTTTTTAATTCACATCTGCACTAATGCTTACATTTCTAGCACTGCAGGGAGGATCTGTTCTTTGTAACAGATGTATGAGAATGCATCAAGTGGGAACATACCTCAAGGCATGTATGACAATAAACTAATTTTTAAATTACCCTTTTTTCCTTTCTATGTTCCCGGTACCTGTGGATCGGCTCAATGGTGATTGTATCGACGAACCTTGACTACGGAACCTTCTAAAAATATATACTTAACACACATGGACATCAACTACCTATAATGAACTGTTAATTCTGTTCCAATAGCGTCCTGAACGCTTTGGGCAGGGAGGTGCGGGGCCCGTGGGTGGCCAGGGTCCTAGAGGAATGGGGCCTGGAACACCAACAGGATATGGTAGAGGGAGAGAAGAATATGAAGGCCCAAACAAAAAGCCCCGATTTTAGATGTGACCTGTAGTTTCATTCCAGTTTGTTTTTTGTCTGTCTTGTTTAGACACCAACTTTTTAATTCTTGCATTTTAGTAAGAAAGCTACGTTTTTATGGATGTTAGAAACTTACTGACCTAATATTTGTAAGTGGTCTGTTTGGGCGAGTACAATTTAATTATGTAATGCAGTGTTTCAAAAAAAAATTAGCTGTTTTTTTGATGTATAACGTCCCTAACTTGATGGCAGTGTACCTTGTGCCACTGAATTCCCAAAGTGTACCAACTTTTTTTTACTGTGCTTCAAATAAATAGAAAACTAAATGTAGTAACTCTTCTTGCCATTCGTGGTTAAACATACGAGGCTAAAGTACCACACCTTCTACAGTAAGCCCAGAGTCCTGAACAGAGGTCAAACCAGACCAGGGTGTGGAACTGGAGTGAAGAGAGATCTCTTCCCAGAATGCCTCTAGCCTAAGATTGGGCCAAACAGTAGCCAAACTTTCCAGTAAGGTGCAGGTTTTTTGAGCATTAATTGTGCTGCAATAAGGAAGTAAATTAAAAATCTTGCAAGTGCTGTAAGACAATAACTGAAGCTATGCTGCAAGCAGTGCAGTATGTAACATGTCCTCTTTTAGCTCTGGCTAATGGGTGGTGGGATGGTAGCATGTAACCACCTTGGCAGTTACTGCTTGGAATCTTTTAAAGACTTAAAGCAGAAGACTAGCAATGGTTACTTGAAAAAGACAAAACCATAGAATGACTTGTATTGGCTGACTTCAGAACTAAAGGATTGTTAATGTGATGTTTATATGCCCTTAAGCTCTCTGCGATTACAGGATCTGGCCTTGCTCCGTATTGTACGTGAAATTGCTTGGCAAAAAGACCAGACGTGTTACTGGAGTGATTTAAAGTTAACTTGCTTATGTCCTCATGCTAATTGAGTGGACTAATTTGCCTAGTTCAGAATACAATCATTTGTATTATGAGGACTGCAGGAACTATTCTTAAATCGTGTAGCTGGTGGGCAAATTATGTAAACTACAGAAATTAGCTTGCTTGCATGATGGTTATCGCTCTTTTATTATTGATGTTTGGAGATAATGCTTCAAAAGTAGTATCTGAATCTGGAGTTTAATAGTTAATACTACACAGTGCAAATAAACTCCCTTTAAGGTTCTTTTGTAGAAGATTTGCTGAATTCGTTAGCTTGCTGTTCATTTCATTAAGCCCCAGAAGAATCTCAAAGCATTCTGGACTCATTGCTAAGGTAGTTTCTTTGCTTATTTATTACACTGTACCAGATAAGCTGGGAACGTGACTTCCCAGTGTCAAATACCTTGGTGTTAATGCAGGATACATCAACCTGCTTGGCACAAAGTAGGTAAAGTTATTTTGGCTGTACCTTCACACCATTCCCCAACTACCCAGCATTCTGTGAGTAGCTTTTTAAATCTTCCAGAGGTCTTTTTTTTTTCTTTTTTTTTTTTTCTCCCCCCCATTCCTTGTGCTAAGCATTGGCTAATTCTAAATTCTATTCTAAATTTTTTTTTTCTCTGTGGTTAAAATGTAAGTGTCAGATTTTTGCAGTATTTGAGAGTGCAGATGATATGATTCTTCTTGAAGTGCTCACTGGAAGTGCTGTTACTCCTTACATGAAAAAGTAGCATGTTGTGAGAAGCTGCTACCAGGTAACACCGAGGTGGGAATATGAAGTGTGCTAAAGAGCAGCTCTGTTTGCTTGAATGCTTCTTTATTCTCCCAGAAAAGTTTGGGGGTTGCTAACATGCTACAGCAATTACTGTTCAGGAAATTCCCAATTGGCAGTTCCCAAAGTGTGGACCAAGCATTTGGGAGTACTTGTATTGGATAAGTAGTTTAAAAATGAGCAGTACTGATGGAATTTGCTTGATTGAAGTAGTGTTAATTAATGCATTTGTTCTCTGGAAGGGTGTTCCTGGGACACCCGCAAAAGGTCGAAGGTGTCTTGAGATGGGGAATTCTGAACATAAACATTAAATTAATTTTTTTCAGTTTATTTTTCAGATTACATGTCATTCTTTATTAAAGAGATGCTGGTGCATATCCTAAAGTATGTTCTTTTATAGTTCTGTAACTTGGAAGAGTTGAAGGATGCTGATGTCCTTGTACCTTACAGAGGTGGTCTTTTTGGTACCCCTGTTTTGTATGTAAGCTTCCGTTGCTAGATAACAAAAATAGCTGAGTTGCAAAACCATGCTGAGTAACTACCCTGCAAGATTTGGCAGTTTTCAAAACATCAGAAAGTTGGGGTTAAATCTAGCTTTGTTGGGAGCTGCAGAAGCAGAACTTCTAAAACAAGTTCTGCTTTGAGTTGGATGTATTAAACAGGCATACAGTTAACTAGCCAGCTTCTCTCCAAGACCTTTCAAAGGTGGTGTCTTTAAAAGCTGGCAAACATGTCAACTTGAAAATATGCTTAAAGCTGCTAAATGTGGGAGGTGAGAAAGTTATGTTCCTTTGCTCTGTTCCTATGAGATTTTGGACTTTTTTTTTTCTCCTAAAATCAGATTGATATAATTGAAGCTTAAAAAAACCCAAACAAAACAACAAACATTTAGAAAAGTGCTTTGTTGGTCAGACCTATTTTTGGACGGTCTGAATAGCCACGTTTTTGTACTGGACTGGGAGGATATTTGCTGTTGCAATTTAGTTTGCTTTATCAAAATTGAGCCCACTTTGACACTGGGATCTCTTAAAAACTGCAGCATGTAGAATCTGGTATCATTACAGACGTGTCTTCATGCTTTTCTCAGGAATGAATGCAGAATATCTTCTCTTCTGGTGTAGACACACTAATTTATGCAGCTGATGAGAAACTGAAACTGCTTTTGAGATTTTGTGGTATTTTTGTGGTAGAAAAAAAATAATCTTGGCTTCTCCTTGGCAACCATTTATTGTGGCAGCAAGTTTTTGCTGGAGTTTGAGACTGCATTTTACACTTTAAAAAAAAACCCAAAAAACTAGTGGCCTGCTACATAACTGCACTTAGCCAGCATTTCTGCAGTTCATAACTGTGAGGAACGTAGTCCCACAAATGGCAATGGACATTAGGACCCGGATGTAGTATTCCTGCTTGCTCCAAGATTCTCATTGCCGACTGCGTACAGGTAGGTAACAAGCAATATCATCTAACTTGGTGACTTTCTATGTAATCTTATACTTGTGGGTATTCTGACATCACACTTCTGACTGTGGAATTACAGTGCAGCACTCTCCATACCTGTATATGTTGAGCTTGCATCAAAGCCGCGTGGTTTTCGGTTTGCAGCTTTGTCTTGTTCAGAGGCAACAAGCAACTGTGGTTCTCAGATGAGCGTTTTCAGACCCGATTCCTTTGTGCATACCAACTCGGCTTCTGTGGCTTTCTTAGTTCGATGTGACCAAGGTGTTCTTAGGTGAGCTCTGTGGGGAAGAGGGAATGTGGTCTTAGACTTGCTCAATTAGTCACCTAGGTGCTATCAGTGCCTAGAAAAGGACTGTTCAAGCTCTCTGTAGTGACCCAGTGGCCCCTCCTCAGCACATCCCTCTGTAGGGTCCTGGCTCGGTAGGAAATGCATTAGAATCACTGCTCTGGCCTCAGGTGCACTCCCAACCTGCTAATACAGACAGCTTGGAGACTGGTGGGGAATTTTTTTTGAGGACAAACACGAGTGCTTGAAGATCTCTCTGAGCAGTTTCATAGAGCTTATTGGACATTTCAGTCGTGTATTTTAATCCTTGACTGACAAGCATAATGCATTCCTCTGCCTTTAATTGACAGCGATGAGATTCTCTATTTCTGCCTCGTAGACACATCTTGATAGTGTAATGCTCAATTTCATTTTTCATCAGTCTTGGGGATGTAATTCTAAACTCTTCATTACTAGAAGCATTGAATGTAGTGGTTTAGGATTATTAACATGCTTTACATTTCCAGACATCCAGACATGCTGATCTGCAGATCTTTTGCATTAGCTCTTCAACCTGAATTTCAAGGTCCCTTGTTTTCAGTACATGTTCTAGCTCTTGTCTGATGCTCAGTTTATTTCAGAGGCGTTGTAATGTGTTTCCCTCCTTGTTCTGCAAAGTTCTGCTTTGCATACTTCTGATATTACTGTCAAGTGTGGACCCTTCTGTGTCATCTTCCAGGCAGGATTCTTGCTGGTGGACAGGGGATCTGCTGGACAGCCTTGCCCTCTGCTCTAGTTACCTTCTTATGTTCCATTGAAAGCCTGAAGTAGTAGCAGCTGCATCTTAAGATCATAAGAGCAGGTCTTGGGTTACACCACAGTGAGTGTAGCCAAACTCAAGCTAGTCAAGCAGTGACACCACTGTGGCAAGTCAGTCTGGCTTCTTGCGGTGGCTTACTCTTAACTTGTGACTGGACTTCAGCAGCAAAACCAGTGGCAGCCTGTGTGCTGTCACCTAGCAAAACTGCACTGGTGAACTCTAAACCAGTGCTCAGACCTGACTTAGTTATTCCAGTGTGCTCTGGATACTTGGCCTGCAGGAATGTTGTGGAGGGTTTATTGGCACATCTGCCTTGTTCTGCATACTTGAACTAGCAGGTTTTTGACACTCTTGGAGCAAGCAATTTGTGACTGAACCATGGGATTCATACCAGCTCTGACTGTCTGCAGTAATGAAACTTGGTGTGGTAGCTAACTTGAAAAGCAAATAGCCATGTCTGCTCTAAGTCAGTCTGTAACAAGTGGGTACAAGTAATGACATTAAAGTGCTTGCATTGTGTTTCATCTTGGTTTTATCCCTGTGTGAAAAACACTTTTTCTCAAAGGCTTACCTGAAGCTCAGAAGTGTGGTGTCAGAATACATTTGCGTACCTGCTAGGCCCTCAGATCAGGTACTGGTGCTGTCAGGAGAGCCCAGCACAGCGTGGATGGGGGCTTTACTGTAACATTAAGCATACACAGTGTTGATTTGCTTGCAGTCTTCCCCATAGCTAAACACTGAGGCCTGTGAGTAGTTTAGGACTGGAGCAGTACTGGGGTTGCATGTCTCTGTTAATCATTGCCAGCTGCAGTGACAGGATCAGGAAGGCCAGTGGCTTGTTCCATTATGTTAAATGAGGCTGAGCATGTTGGAAAGGATGCATTAAAAGTATGCTGCTCTGGGTTAATGACTTGCCTTCTTCCACTACTAGCAAGTTTGGAATCAGCTAATTAGCTTCAGATACATTTTTTTCTTCTCCTCATATAAGCTAGTGGGGCTGTTAAATAGCTGCTTACTGGAAAAGGAAAAAAAGGGAGGATTGGCCTTTTCCCACCTCTGTCATTGCTGCTAGATAATGATTGACATGTTAGGACTTGGCTGTGCAATCCTGCAGTGGTCTGTGAATACCCCATCTCTATAAATGTTGCTTCTGAACACCAGTACTGAAGAGCTAACTGGGGAGGGCTGGGAGGAGTGTGGCTATAAGTGAATCTGGAGTGTTAAAAAGGATGCACAAAGATATAGTATCCCTTATGCATGGTGTTTGTTGCTATGGCATAGAAAACAAAACGTGCATACTTTACTGCTCCTGAGGGCCATGATAAAACCCAGGTGGTGGATCTGAGACTAAACTTGAACTTGGCCCTTCCTGGTCAGATCACACTGTGACCATGGTGTGATTTGTCTCCCTACCAGAGGTGTGCACAGAGCCTCACACTGCACCCCCAGCTGCTGCCCATTGCAGTTCACCCTTGACTTAGCTGCAGCAAAAGGGTGGGGTTGGGTCTTCAGAAGGGAGAACCTTGCCAAGAACAAAAGCTGTGACTGACAGTGCTGACCTCCAGTGTCTTCCTTTTGGCTTTCGAAGCACTTGTAGGACTACAGGAGTCAGGGACACTGCACTCCTTCACGAAGGGGATGAAAGGAGACAAGATTAGGGTAAAAAGAGTTGAAGTAGCCTGACAAAATTGTGAATGCCTTCACATAAGGGATAGTATACCTCTGGCTGCCATCAAACCTCACTGTACTCAGACTAGTGGTTACGGTTTGTGCTCAGACAAGGTGCAGTTCTGCAGTCAACTACCTGCATATTCTCTCATCTCTTCACGAGTGCTCAGGCTAGCCTATCTCTGCCCCTTATTCTTCCACTTAGTATTTTGGAATAATTTGTAAATTTCCCACACACACACACCCCACCTCGTAACTAATCAGTCCATGTATCTTAAAACCTTGATTTTTAAGTTAGTTTTGAAATGGTCAGAATTTTCTGTGTGTTACCTTAATAACTTCAGTTGTTATTCTTTAGGTGAAGATGAAAGCTGAGTGAAACTGGAGTGCTCATCCATGGGAAGTAAGCATAACTTCTGATCTTGCTTGAAACATGGGGGAAGTAACAAAGGCTTCTTGGACGCTTGATGTTCAATCACCTTCGGGTTGGTGACTTGGAAAATTGGTGTGAGTGAAAGAGTAAACTTGAACCTGCTGTGTGAGGTTCAGCACCCAGGCTCAGTCTTGGGTTTTGTGGTATCTTTCCAGCGGTGGTTAAAAGTACCTTTGTAGTCAGGAGTTTGTACAAAAGATCTCAAAATCTCCACGAGTTTAACTTCTGAATCTTTTTCCAGTTCAGGAGCTGAGCATGAGCACATCCAGCATGATCCCCAGTGGTGTATGGAGGGACCAGGACAACATGTGGACAAGTAAGTAGTTGGTGTCCTGACTGTTGCCTGTCACCCTGTGATGTATTGTGCAGCTCCTGCCTGAAATTTGCCCTCAATTCATCTCAATTTTATATGAACCAGCTGAATCTTTCTTTTGTAGAGCCAAGATAGAACCATTGTTTGAAGCTTTTGAGCCCTGCAGCATCAAATAAACTGTCCTCTGAATGCTGTAGGTGGTCAAAGGAGAAATAACCATGAATGGGGTGGGTGATGGTCAGCAAGGAGAAGGGGAAACAATAGAGCAGCTGCCTCTCAGATGTTGGTTCAACTGAAAGTTGTTACAGAACTGCTTTTCTGAAATATTTTTGTGAACGTTGAACTTTGAGAACAACCTGAACTATAAGCACATAAAAAAAGCACAGGCAAGTAGGAATTTAGGGGAAAATGGAACTTGTGGAGCTGTAATTAATGTCCTTTTCCCTCTAATTTACCATTAAAACTACAAGGGGGAACTGCAGATATTTAAAATCTTGTGAGGACCAACACCCAAAGTACCTAAACTGAGGAGTGATGAGGGGTAAGTAACGGCGTAGATCTGCCACAGCTGAACCTGTGAGGGCAGTGAGCTTGAGCTGGTGACCTCCATTGCTAGGGTAGTAAACCGAAGTCATTTCAGATCTGACATGGAAGTGGATGAACTGTGAATGCTGTTTGTTGAACCTCGAGTCTGACCTGAGAACTTAAGGTCCTAGAAAGCCTTGAGGTGCATGACCTGTTGTGCTGTGCTGACTCCCTCTGTGTTGATGTGTGGTGGCTGCTGGTGGTTTTACTCTTCCCTGCTAACAAGTGTGCTTTGTACTTGCAGAGGAAGAATGGAATCTGAATGCAGTGAAGAGGAGCCAGGAGCATCCAGCTTTTAAAATAAAAAAGAATATTTATTTTGTCCTACAACAGACTCTCTTATTCCAGTGTGGACTTGGGGGGGGTTAGGCTGTCTGGTGTGGTGCAGAGGAGTTTGAGGAACACTGACAAGCAGGACAGTACAAGGGGGGACACAAGATGGAGCACAGTAGTTGGATCCTGCTCTGTATTGTGGCAGAGGACCACTCCTAACCAGTACAAACCTGATATGCACAGAACTTCTGTGGGTTTCCTCTTGTGGTTCAGGAGATCAGTTCTGAGTGCACTTGTTAAGTGATGACCTTAAAAAAAAAAAAAAAAAGCCTTAAGGGGTAGTGATTTGGAACTAGAGCAAGGCAGATTTAGATGGGATGTTAGAAGATCTTTACCATGGGGGTGGTGGAGGCCACATCCCTGGAGGTGTTCAGGCTTGAATGGGCTTTGAGCAACCTCCTGAGAAGTCCCTGCTGCCTGCAAGGAGGGTTTGGCCTGGATGGCTTCTGGAGGGCCCTTCCAACCTTGTGCATTCTATGATTCTCTTAAGTCACACTTCCACCTAAGGCTCTTGGTTCCCCCTCCCTGCACTCGTGCGTTCTGCAGTGGTTTAGGTCACGGAACTCTACGCACACCCTGGGGCTTGCAGAGGGGCTTCAGAAGAGCTTGGTGCTGCCTGAAAGCTCCCGGCTGCTCTGTTTCCCTTGTTCTGTAATCAGGTGCTTGGGTGCAGGCTAACAGCTCTTTAGATCTTGCTTTCACTGCTTTCTGGTATGAGCCAGACTCTGAAGAGCCTCCAGCAAGAAGAGATTTTGTGGTTCCTCAGTAGCCATGCTGTGGGGGCTTAGTTTGGAGATTGTCTTCACACCACCTGCAGGCTTATGCAGGGTTTTTTTTTTCCCCTCAAATCCTATTATTTTCCACTAATGTCCCAATGACCTGTGGCAGCATGGGCTGCTTCCTGTGTGGAGCTTCTAACCTGAAGGTGATTCTAGTGTGCAACAGGCTGAGCTTCACCTACAACTCCTTGTAAATTAAACCCTGCTTTGCTTCTGCGTAGAACCAAGCTGCTGAGATGGTTGGGAGAAACGCAAAAAGCTCTGAGGTGGGCGCTAAGGGGGCAGCCCTGGCCTTATTCTGCTGAAGGCAAGAAAAAACTTCACTCTTGTCCAAAACCTCTCATCTCTGTCCTGGTCCTCGGCTCTCGCAGCTCTGCAGCAGGGGTGAACCCTGCTGTGGGTGGAAGAACACGCTTTTAAAGTGGAAACCCGCAATTTTTGAGCTTAAGGGTGACGATCGCGGGTGGGTTCTCCTTGGAACAACAAACCCGGGAGCAGTGATGAGATGCGGTGCCACCAGCACACCGAAGCCGTGACCATGCTCTGTGGGTGCGAGGGAGCCAAGCTGCTGCCATCCATTGTGCAAGATTTGGCTGGATTCGAATCCTCTTGTAAACCCCAAGGGGTTTCCTGAGACAAGAACGGCTGCAGCCTGCCCTGGCCTGTTGCTGTTTTATCATCCGAATCCCAGCAAGCAGCTCCTCAGCCGCAGTTCTCCCAGCGCAGCCGGGGGACGATTTGCTGCCAGGGGTAAAAATAGCGGCAGCGCCGCACCCCCGGGATGCTGCAGGGCTGCGCTGGGCTCGCTGCTGAGCCGGGCTGGGACACGGCTCCTGCTTCTTCGTCTTCTGTTGGCATTAACAAGAATCTTTCCACTCGGCTTGACGCTGCCGTCAGTGCCGCCGCCGCTCCCCCGGGCCCTGCCTCTCGCCAGCCCCGCTCCGGAGCCTGGCCCCGTGCCGGAGGCCCAGGCAGGCGCTGGCGCAGATGGTGACGCAGCCCGGGGAGGGCGGCAGCCGCCTCCGCCACCCCACGGCAGCCTCCCCGGTGCCGGCCGAGAGGCTGTGCCGCAGCTGCCAGACCCCGAGGAGCCGATGGCACCCGTGCCCGCAGCCCTGCCTGTGCCAGGGTCCTGCCAGCCCCTCGCACTGCGGCCGCCCGGAGCCGCTAACCCTTCGTGGGTGCTGGCACGGGGCTGGACCCGCTCATGAAGGCCCAGCGGTGGGGTTGGGTTTTTTTGGCTATTTTTTCGCATTTTCTACCCCCAGCTCTCGTTCGGTGCGGGGGCGGCGCTGGCCAGGTCAGGAGATCGCAACCTCGGGGTATGGGGAAGTGAAGCTGCAGCTCTAAGCACCCCCGCCCCGGCAGCGCCCCATGGCTGTGGAGTGCCCCTGCCCCTGCTTCTGCTTCTGCTGCGGGGGCCGGGACCGGGACCGGGCCCGGGACTGGGGCCAAGGCCAGGGACCGGGCCCGGATCCGAGCTGGGCCGAGCCGTGCTGAGCCGATCCGCCCCCGGCCCCGCCCGCTCGTCCCCACCATGGCGGCGGCGTTCAGAGTCCTGCGCGCCCTGCTTGGGCTCTTCTTCCTGCTGACCGGCGCCGTCAAGCTCACGGAGCAGCTCTCAGCCGACCTGTACCGGCACATGGTGAGCTCGGCTGCGGGGCGCGCGGCACCGAGCCCCGGGACCGCGGGGCTGAGCCCGTGGGTGGAGAGGGGCAGGTTGGGGTGCTGGGGAGGGCACTTGGGGTGCTGAGGTGCAAGGCCGAGCCCTTGGGTTCGGGGGGTGAGCAGGTTGGGGTGCTGGGGTGAGCAAACCTGAGCCCCTTGGGTGCAGGGCTGAGTGTCTTTGGGTGAGCGGTGGCTGATCCCATTGGGGCACGGGGCAAAACCTCTTGGGGTGCAGGGCAAAGCAGAGCAGACCCCACCGGAGGGGCTGTGCCACCCAGCCCCGCACTCAGAGCCGCTCCCCTTCTTCCCTTCCAGCAGGCGCAGTTCGTGCGCTACGCAGAGGTCTTTCCCCTGAAGGATTTGGGGTTCACGCCGGAGCCAGGCCAGTACCTGGCAGTGGTGGGCTGGGTGGAGGTGGTGGCTGGGCTGCTGCTGGCATTCGGGCCCCAGCTCCTGCAGGAGATCAGCAACTTCATCCTCAGCGTGGTCATGATCGGTGAGAGCAAGTGGGCGCCCACCCTGTGCGGGGTCTGGGGGGACTTGTGGGCAGGGACCACCATTCCCACGCTCTTCTCCTCACTCAGGAGCCATCTACACGCTGCTGGTGCTGCGGGAGCCCCTGGCCATGTGTGCCCCTGCCACCCTCTGCCTCGGCCTCCTGCTGCTCCTCAACATCCGCGGGTACGGGCCCCCCGCGAAGCTCAAGTTCGAGTGACAGGAGGCAGAGTGGCTGGCGCAGGGGGATGGGTGGCAGGACGGGTGGCAGGACAGGTAGCTCAGCTATCAGAAGGAGATGCCCTTACAGAATTTCTGAGGACACCATAGTATCCTGAGAGGTAACCTGGCACTGGTGCATGATGTGTCCTCTCCTGCCACTGCCAGGGGTCCCCAGGCTGGTGCTGTGGGCCTGGGGCTGCTGCACCACCGTGGCACTGCCACCACTCTGGCAGCTCTGCTGCTAAACCCGCACAAGGTGAGCAGCTCTTCCCGGTGCTCGGCTGGGCTGGGGCTGGCTCTGCTCTCCTGGTGGCTTTTGTATTTTGGAATAAAGCCTCTTGTTTTTCACTTTTTGCTTCCCCTGCTCATTTCTGCCTCCCTAAAGCTGAGCCAAGGGAGCTCAGGGAATGTCTGGGGTTAGGAGACCCTGGTCACCCACTGGGAACAAGGATTGAGGACAGGCAGAAGCTGGCAGCAGCTGATGTGGAGGCAGACAGCTGGTGGGGAGAGCTCACATAGGAGTGGGAGCCATCCGGAACCACTCAGCAATGTGCCAGCCTACTTGCTGCACACTCAGGGAGGCGACAGTGGCAGCATGACCCTTCCCCAGACTTATGCCCAAGCAGGCACATGCTTTTAGGGCATCTTGCTCTAGTGAGATCCTGGGCCCACGGGCACCCCTCTGCCACCCTAGATGGGCACAGCCAATGTGGTCCACTCAGGATGAACCCAAAGGGCACGTTGGAAGCCACATCTCCCAGCATGGTGGCCGGGATGGGTGAGCAGAGTGGGTATGGCACCTCCTTAACCCAGCAGGACCCGAAGCCCCTTCCACCAAAGGGCCATCCCCACGTTCCAGGGCCATATGAAAGCAGTGGGTCAGAGTTTCACAGAGTTTTGGGGATGGCCCTGGGAAGCTGCTCCCCCTAAATCCAACTTTGAAGCCAACAAAAGCTCTAAGAGCTGAGAGGAGGCAAATTCCAGCTTTGATCCCTTTCAGGGCATCCTTTTTCTTTTCTTTTTTTTTTTTTTTTTTGTCTCCAGCTGCTGGGTGCAGAAACTTGACCCCTCCACTGCTTTCATCCCAGCGTGGGTGGGAAAAGGACCCTGGGAAATGGTCCTAAAAGGGGCTGGGGGCATGCGAGGGGGGGAGGCAGCGCCGGTACCGGGACCCCCCTCGCATGCCCCCAGCCCGGTCAGCCGGCGCAGGGGGTCTTAGCGTGGCTCCAAACTGGGAATCCCCCATTACATACACACACAGGTGCTGCCCGCAGGCACTGACCCCCACGGGGGCCTTGGGATGGCAAGAGAGAGGGTGGGTCAGGCAGCCTCCATCTCCCCCCGGCGCTTAAATCCTTCCCCAGCCTGGCTGGATCAGACAGCAAGGAGCAGCCCGAGAGGACGCAGCTGATTCAGCTCGCTTCAGTGGGGTAAGTGACCCACTTGGGGTGTGGGTGAGCTGAAGAATCCCTTGTGGACAGGGGGGTGGGGGGATGCAAAGGGACATGGGATCACGGAGAGAGCTGGGGGCACCCTGGGAGTCTGCGCTGACTCCGAAGAACCGAAACCCGCCAGGATGAGCCTTGAATCCCTCCCCATGGTAGCTCATGCCCTCTGCGCTTCAGCCTGGCGCTGGGTGTGCCACATCCAACCCTCACTCGCTGGAAAACGCTCGCTGGGTGACTCAGAGCTGTCGGCGAGGTGTGGGCAGGTGGCGATGGGAGGTGAAGGAGCTGCAGCTCAGGGATGCAGCAGTTGCGGCACAATCTGTTTTTTCGTGGCCAGGACCAGCAAACAGCAGGGTGGCAACCTGCCTGGCACAGGGCCGGGGGACACAGAGTGCTGGTACCTGCCTGTTCATGCCTGAGGTCTCTCCGTTCCAGGGCATGCTGAGCCCATGGGTGACTTTTCCACGGGTGTACCCATGGGATTTGGGGTGCTGGGAGCAGGGCAGGGACGGGTGGCCCCAGCAGGCACGCGGCTGCGTGGGTGGTGCTAAGCCCCACAGCTGCCAGCTGGAGCCGATGGAGCACCTCCGGGTGCTGCCGGTCAGGGCTCTGCCCCTTGGCCGCCGTGCAGCTGTGCCTGCCACTCCCCAGGAAGCCCTGGCTGGGCAGTGTGTGTGGACACGGCTGGGGCTGGGAGGAGGTCCTGGAGCTCCTCGTCTGCTGCGAGTTCCTTGTCCCCTGTGAGGAGCGGTTGGAGGCTGAGCCCTTCTAGTAGGCGATGCCATCCCCACTGGTGATGCCACCGGTGCCCAACCAGAGAGGTCATCGTGCCCAGGTCGGCGTTCCTCCGCTGTCCTCCAGTGGCTGGCTGGGGCCGTGCCACTGATTGTGCCCTCGTCTTTGCAGGAGCCTGGGATGAACCTCTCGGTGCCAAGGCTCTTGCCAGCAGGGCACCCTGACGACTGCGTGCCCAGCGACCCGGTGCAGTTTGTGCTGGTGCCTGCTGTCTACTGCCTGGTGCTGTGCGTGGGGCTGCCGGGCAACTTGGTGGCCTTGCTGGTTTTCCTGCAGAACGGCAAGGTGAGGAAGGCCATCCGCATCTACCTCATCAACCTGACGCTGGCAGACATCCTCTTCAACCTCACCCTGCCCCTCTGGATCTCCTACTACCTGGCCGGGGGGGACTGGCTGCTCTCGGAAGCTGCTTGCCGCCTGGCAGGGGCTGCCTACTACCTGGCGACCTACAGCGCCGTCACCTTCATGGCACTCATCAGCTTCAACCGGTTCTGCGCGGTGCGGGCACGGCGCCAGCTGCCGCTGACCGGGCGCCGGGGGGCTGCGCTGGCCTGTGCCCTGGCCTGGCTGCTGGGGCTGGGCTGTGCCATGCCCACCCTGGCTGCCCAACAAACCTTTCCCGCCCGTGCTGGTGCCACCGCCTGCTTCGAGCAGCACGGGCGTCAGCGGGTGTACGCCTACGCCATGGTGGGTTTCTTTGCTGCCGCCTTCCTGGTGGTGCTGGGCACCTATGCCTTCATTGCCCGGGCTCTCTCGGTGCCCTCCGCTGCCTCGCCAGGCTCCCACCGGCAGCAGGCACGTGCCATGGTGCTGGGAATGCTGCTGGTCTTCGTGATCTGCGTGGCACCCTACCACCTCACGCTGGCCCCCTGGGTGGGCAGCCAGCCCCCAGTGCCACTCTGCAGGCCACCTGCCACTCTGGACGTGCTGCACACGCTGAGCGTGGCCCTGCTCAGCCTCAACAGCTGCCTCGACCCCCTCGTCTACTGCTTCTCCATCCGCCGCTTCCGCGCGGACCTGGCACGGACCCTGCGCAAGGTCGGCCGCTGCCTCCCGCTCTCGCCGCCTGCCCCCGCCGTGCCCGGTGCCCGCACGGCCTCCTTCGCCTCCTCGTAGTGGAGTGGGCACTGAGGTCCTGTTCCTAGCTGCCTTGGTGTCGCTGTCCCAGCAGGATGGGGGGGCCCAAGCCCCTGGCTGGGGATGGGGAGCAGTGGGGGGGGGGCTGATTTTGTGCAGCCCTCCTCTTCCTCCCACCTCTGTTCTGCTCCGTCCATGGTTCGCGGTCACGTGCGGAACCTGCCCTCCACTCTTACCGGCACCAGGAGGGCAGAGGCTGAGCCGTGGTGAGACAGGACAGGGATGGATGCCCAGGGGTTGCTGTTCTCTCCCAGAGGTCTCCTTCCCATGGGACACGCATGATGAAAGGCATCTGTGGCATGAGCCAAGCTGCCCGGTGGGGGGGTGTGTGGGGACCTGTGGCCAGTGCCACCCTGCAACGTGCCTCAGTCTCACACCCTCGTCCCTCCTGCCTCGCTCAGGATTAAAAATTAATGAACCAAAGGCTTCCCCCATCTCTTTGCCGGCACGCACCAGTGCCACACACTGAGCAGTGCCAGCTGACCCTGCACCCTGAGACAGGGCTGGGCATGGGACATCCCCTGGCACCCCATTCCCACCCTCTGCAGCAGCATCCTTCTCCAGGGAAGCTTCTGTACCAGGGACTACTCTCCCTGCCCCATCCCCTGCCCACAGATGGGCAACCATGGTGGGCACAGTGCAGCTGCCAGCCCCGTGCCTGCCACCCACTTTCCCGATGAGCCCTGGCATGCTGCGTGGGCGGCGGAGCTGGCGCAGAGCCGTGGGCGGCCGCGTGGGAGGAAGATGGTGTTTTCCCAGCCCTGGCTCCTTCCTGCCGCCACCGCAGCCTCCCTCCCTGGCCCTGCACGGATGGCAGCAAAGGATGGATGGTGGCAGCCACATGGGTTCTGAGGCATAGGGACACTGGTGGGTGCATCAGCTGCCCCTGATTGGGGGGTTTGCCACCCCAGTGCAAGGCTGATCTCTGGCACCTTCCAACCCACGGGTGTCTGGGAGGGACACGTGGCATGGGACAGGAGGAGATGGGCTGCCCCGGGGACAGCTGGCACAGCACAGGCAGGGTGGTAATGCGATGGCTGGGCGATGCTGTGCCCATCAGTGGTGGGTCAGTAACCACTGTCCAGCTGCCAGTGGGAAAAGGAAAGTGGAGGGCAGGGGCAGACTCTAGGGGGAAAGAGTCTTTATGTGCCATGGGGTGCACCATCGTGATTCAGGGACACTACGGCTCAGTTAACCTGGCAAAGGCTTGCAGGATGCCAGGGTGCTTTGCCCCGGCTCCATGCAACTGTGCTCACGGGCTGGGCTGGACGTAGCTGGTCTCTCTGTACCATGGTGCCACATCTCAGCAGAACTGGGACACACTTGCTCCACAGGCAGCCCTGGCCCAGCCCTCCTCGACCACCTGCTTGTTCCCCTTTGAAGTTGGCATGAAATGTTAATCCTTTTATGTAACTCCTCAGGGGGGTGGGCAGAGCTCTGGGCCCTGCGTGCAGCAGGAGCAGCTTTGCTGGTGGCAACATGGGGCTCGGTGAGGGGTGGGGCTCACCCCCCGGGGGTAGCAGGGCTTTTGGGGGTCTCTCTGCATGCCAAGGCTGGGAGCAGCCCCAGCTTTGGTCCTGGTGGAGCGTTCAGGGGAAGAAGCTGTGCCGCAGAGGGGTGACGGTGACAGTGGACATGGGGCTGCTGAGCAAAGTGCCCCAAGCCAGAGGCAGCCCCGCAGAGCTTCAGTGCTGGGGCCTGGATCCAGCCTCACCCTCCCCGCAGAGTGCTGCTCTCCCGCTGCCCCCAGCCCCGCCCCGGGGAAACACCCGTGTCCTCCAGCCCTCACCATCCCACTGGGTGACATGGCCAGCTTGGCTGGGGCATGAACACAAACTACCAGGGCCTGGCTGCTGAAAAACTTGCTCCAGGCACTTGCCTGGGCATGGCAAGTGGCATGGTAGATGGCTTCGAGGCCAGCATGGTGCCAGAGCTGGGCATGTGCCATGGTATGGCTCCTGCAGCTGCACACAGCAAGGTGTTAACCAGGGTATTGTTGTGCTGAGCTTCTGACACGGGCATACCATAATAATCATTATAACAATCGTTATTATTAGCAAATCACAGGGTGTGCTGTGAGGGGATCAGTGGGTGGGCAGCACACTGGGTCCCTGTGGACTGCACCTTGCCCGAGGCTGTCTCGGTGTTCCCAGGGCTGTCCTGGTACCCTGCTTGCCACGGGCAGGAGCGGGTGATGGGTCCCAACGTGCCCTAGATGGGTGCCCACGGGTGCATACCGCCCATCCCAGTGCTATCCCATCGTGCCCGGGCAGAGTCCACACATCTTTCCCCACCGCCGGGAGCTCCCTGGTCCCCGCTCCCCCCGCCCGGTCCCGGCTGCTCCCCGCCGGGGGTCCCAAGTACCGGGAGGCGGCGGCAGAGCCGCACCGGAGCCATCTTGCGCCGCCGCCGCCCGCTCTGACTCCCGGGGAAAATCCACCGCCGTGTCTTGGCTGTGCCGCGGCGGCTCCGCACCGATCCGCACCGATCCGATCCGCGCCCATCCGCACCAGTCCGCGGCGGCTCCGCACCGATCCGCGTCGCTCCGCGACCATCCGCGCTGCACTGCGGGGCCGCCGCCACTCGCATGCTCCCGCCCGCGGGGTGCCGAGCCGGGACCGACCGAGCTCAACTGAGCCCCTCCGGTACCAACCGGGCCGGGCCGTCGGGGAACCGCCCGGCGGCGGCCGGAGGATGTAGACGGCGGGAGCGGGGTAAGGACCGGCGGAGGGGTATCGCGGGGAGGAGCGGGGGTGGTCGGTGCCCCAGTGCTGCCGTCCCCCAAGGCTGGCATCGCGGGGCGGGCGCGGGGGCTCCGGTCCCGGGGGATCCACTCTGTGAGGCTGTCCCCGACGAGGCGCTGGGGCCCTGCGGGACAAAGCCCCCCCCCCCCGATCCCGGGGGACGGGACGCGTGTCCCGGGGACCATCCATTGCCGGCGGGCGGGTGCTGGGGGGAGCCGGGGGAGCTGGCAAGATGGCTGGGGACATCGCCTCGGCGGGGGTGGGAGAAGGGCTGCGGGCACTCCCCACCTCCAGCTGTGTGAGGCTTTGGGAAGGGGGGCTGAAGCTCTCACCCCCCCCCCATCCAAGAAGGTGACACCAGCCAGCCCGGTGCCTTCCCGCTGCGGACAGCTCAGGACAGGGTCTGGCAGACTCAGGACCTCTCCCCAGCCTTGGTAGTCTCCCCTCTCACCACGCTGTGGGGCTGGGGGGCAGAAGGGTTCTGGTGCTAGGTGCGGGGGCCAAGTCCTGCACCTGGCTGGTGCAGGTCTGGGGCTGCCAGCGGGTGCTGGGAGCTGCTGCAGAGCCTGATCCGTGCTGTGGCTGTCGCCGCGCACCCAGGCTCCACGGCACAGCCCAGCCTCGCCGGCAAGGAGGGCACATTCTGGGGGGCCTGGGTCTGGATCTCTCCTCTCTCGTCGCCTTCCTTCTTCTGGGCGTTGTTGGGGGAACCGGTGTGGTCCCTCCAACCCATGGCAAACCTGCAGAGCAAGTTGGCATGGGACCACTGGTCCCTCCATCCTGTGACATCCAGCCCTGCACGTCACCTCCCTCGCGGGCCTCGGGGCCACGCTGCCTGCAGGGTCCCTGCCCACTGCCTGTGCCAGCCACGAAAGGCCCGGAGCAGGCAGGAGGGGATGGACCCGGGCTGCTGTGTGCCAGCTGCCCCTGTGGCGGCCGGGGCTGGGAGGAGGCAGCCTCCCGTGGTGTAAGTGAGGGCAGGATCCGGCCGGCAGCACAGATTCTCCTTTAGGAGATGGATGTCGGTTCCCATCCATCTCGTTTCCTTGCCGCTGCGCTCCCACTGTCCTCCCACACGTGTTTGCAGCTTTCGGCCCTCGAGGACCCCATCTGCTGAGGCACGGAACAGGGCATGGCTACCGGGAATGGGCAGGACCATGCTCAGGGGGCTGGAAGGGGACACGTCAGCCCTTGCAGAGCATTGCTCAAGCGCCGGCAGGGCCGGCAGGGAAAAAATAGCCACCCAAGGGAGTGTGGAGCACCTGAGCTGGAGGGGCCTGTCGGCTGTGGGGTGGTGCCAGCACTGACATGGGGCAGTGGCAGCACCGACATGGGGCAGTGCAGACATGAGCCACATTTGGGGCTGCCTTGGACTTTGATACTGCACTGAGCTTGGGCCCCAGGACCAGCTCCAGGCATCCCTGCTGCAAGGGATGGGATGACACAATCGTGGTGTCCCCATCCAGCTTAGTTGAGTTGGTGCTGAGCCCTTGGTGCCCAAATCTCCCTCCTAAGTGCCAGGGCTTGTGCAGTGTGGGCTAGAGGAGCAGCACTCGGTCCTCCCAGTTGTCATGCTGGGCTTGTCCCCAGCAGTCTGGGCAAGGAAGGGGGAGAGAGGAGCAGGCAATGGTGAGCCCAGGGTGGGGGGCCCTGGAGGGGACCTTTCCTTCAGCCTCCCCATCACTAGCTCAGGGGCAGAGCTGTGCCAGCACCTGTGAGACACAGAGCCTGTGCAGAAGCCATGGGGCTGGTGGCTGCACTGGTGTGGGGGTCTCCATGGGTCTGCCCACCCATCAGGGCAGGATCAGATCCTATGCTGAGGTCCTGTACCCAGCTGGTGCTGTTCATGTTGAGGCTGGGGCTCCAGCTCCAGGTTTTGCAGATGCTTGTGTCTCTCTGACAAGCTGTTCTGAAGCCCTGGATCCCACCCAGCCAGAAATTTGGATCTGGAGCCAAAGGTGACTCTTGGCCCTGACTGCCAACACGGGAGAAGCTAAAATCTGGATCTGAGCAGCAGCACAAGGAGCCTGGAGCTGGCTCAGGAGGTGGACATGTGGATGGGCTCCTTCTGCCCATGAAATTGGATTTCCCAAAATAGCCTGTTGAAGACCAGAGCCCGGCAGGGACCGAATGACAGGTCACCAGGGGTGTGGAAGCCCCACCACGATGCTGGCTGCCTGTTTCAAGACGTTGGCAGGCAGCAATAATAGTAAAATACGGCGGCACTGCCGGCAGGGTGCAGCGCTGGGGAGCTAAGAATAGCAGGCGAGAGGAGCCGGCGGCAGGGGGACTGCAGGGAGGGCTGGGGGGGCACATCTACTGTGTCCCAGGGGACGTCCTGGTGATGGGGTGGATAGGGGTGGCTGTCTCCTTCTCGAAAGGGGGGACAGCCCCGTGGTGCAGGTGGCACAGGGCATGGCAGGTGCCAGCAGAAGGCAAGGGGATGGGGAGTAGCTTGCCCAGGGAGGTGGTGGAGTCGCTGTCCCCGGAGGTGTTCAAGAAACATGGGGAAATGGCACTTTGGGACATGGTTTAGTGGGCATGGTGGTGTTGGATTGATGATTGGGCTGGGTGGTCTTAGAGAGCTTTTCCAACTGAAACAATTCTATGATTCTATGGAGAATGGTGCCCGCTGCTGCCAACCCTGCACGGGGCCCCTCAGGGTGGCCTCGGGGCTCTGCTGTCCCCAAAAGCCACGTCTGAAGCTTGTGCTGCTGAAGCGGCCTCAGGATCAGGGCTCTCTGATGCCTGCTTCCTGTACAAGCAGCAGCATGGAGAGACAACCCCAGGAGCCTGCCAAGGTGTGAGATCATCTCCCCCAAGCTGGGCAGTGCCAAGAGGCCATGGGCACAGGACCGAGCCACGGGGAGGCCGGGGTGCCCTCTGCCAGCCGTGGTGGTGGCACGTGGCCGCGGAGCCAGTGCCCATCAGATTAAGGAGAATTAATTTGTACTTTCCCCGGGTGTGCCGTGGGCACCTGGTGTGCCCCTCCCATCAGCAGCTGTGCCCTGGCAGCTCCCCTGGCAGCTCTTCTCCAACCTGCTCTCCATCCTAATTAAATTTTCCACGTCCCCCCCGCCCCGGCCCAGCTCCCTCCTCCCCAAAAGCTGGAGCGGGAGGGAGCCATGACATGGTTCCTAATC
This sequence comes from Ramphastos sulfuratus, assembly GCA_013399055.1. Classification (NCBI taxonomy): domain Eukaryota; kingdom Metazoa; phylum Chordata; class Aves; order Piciformes; family Ramphastidae; genus Ramphastos; species Ramphastos sulfuratus. Next base: position 73,838 of record WBNM01046352.1, on the reverse strand, counting down.
AGCCTCCTGAATTCAGACTTCTCCTGCCTGTCGTTGGAGGAGGCTTCTCGCAGCCTTTGTCTGGTGCTGCCCGAGCAGGGCGCTGCTCTGCGCTGCCCCTCGAAGGCACGGCGGCAGCGATGCCAGCACCCCGGGGAGCAAGCGGCTCAGCGCCACTCAGAGAGGCAGCCAAGAGGCCCCCACACAGACCCGGCGCTGGTTGGAGCTGGGCGCTTGCGGTGGCATCGGCAGCATCCCACAGACCTTGCCACGTGCAGCTGGGTGGGAGCCAAAGCGGGCAGCCTTCCCACCACAACCCGGCTGTGCCAGCAGTGCTGAGCCCAACGGTGCTCTGCCCACGGTGATGTGCTGGTGGTACGGAGCCCAGCAGTGCTGTGCCCACAGTGCCAGCTGCTTCTGGCAAGCCTACAGCACTGTTGCTGCTGTTCTCCTGGGACTCATTCTACATTGCTCTCATGGAGCCAGGCAGCGGGTGCAGGAGCTGGGCACTGTGCCCTGTGTGCCCATCCTGGCCAGTGCACGGCCAGTGCATTGCTGGGTTTGGCTCTTTGCTTGGCACCCAGCCCTCGTGGGCAGCGAGTTGTGGCTCTGAGCAAAGCCAGGGGATGCAAACACATCCCAGCACTGCCAACCCCCGATTAATAGCCTGTGCATCACGATGCCATTGGAGGAACAGATGTTTGTGGCGTGGCTGCCAGCACTCCTTGTTTCACCACGGGTCTGCTTGGCCTTCAACTGGCAGCTTTGGGTGGCAGGTGGTGGCAGGAGCCTCTCTGCCTGCCTGACCCTACCCTCTGGCACGGCCGGGAGCTGCTTGGGCTGGGAATTAGCTGAAGTTTTTGGTGGGCAGAGTGGATGGGAGAACAGCCTGGCCGTGGGCGTGTGGGGGTGCCGCTGCGGAGCCAGAGGAATGTGAAAGCTGAAGGTACCGAGTCCCAGTGTGGTGCATGGTGGGGGACCTGCTGGTGTCCCATCCCTGGCACTGTGGCCTCATCCCGGGGTGCCCTCTGTCTCCCCAAGGGGCTGGAAGAGCTGTGGTGGGACTGGAGACTCTGTGCCATTTGTTTTGGGGCTGGTGAATTGGTTGTTACTGGGGAAATGCTGTATGCCTTGGACGTTGCTGTCCCGTGCTGTGGTGGTGGAGTCTGGCTCAGGGTAGTGTCCCCAGCTGGTGGGTTGGGGTGAGACCCTGTAGTGGTCCAGGCTGGTGCTGTTGGTGCCATCGGTGCAGCCAAGCCAAGGGGTGGTCTTGGTGTTTCGTGTCGTGACTTCATTCTGCTCTCGGCCCTCTCTGGGTGGGGGTGAAGTTTGGGACACCACTTGGTGTCAGAGTGTGTGGGGCTGATGGGGGTGGGGGCTGCGTGCACGTGTTTGGGGGTTGCAGAGGAGTTGGGTGGGTAAAGGATGGTGGTGAGGGGTAGGGGGTGTGGGAATGCTGCAGAGTAGGAGTAGTGGGGTGCAGGGCACGAGCAGTGGGGTGCAGGGCAGGAGCAGTGGGGTGCAGGGTGCACAGAGCTGCAGCAGTGCATGTGACTGTGGGGCTGTGCAGGTGCGTGGGGATGCAGTGACATGGAGCAGGCGTGCGTCTGTCTGGGCGCACGGAGCTGTCTGTCTGTCCAGGTGTGCTGAGCTGTGTGTCCGTCTGGGCGTGTGTGGTTCTGTGTCCGCCTGGGCGCACGGAGCTGTCTGTCCGCCCAGGTGGGGCTGTGTGTCTGTCTGTGGGCTGTGTGTCTGTGCAGGTGTGCACGCCTGAGTCCGTCCAGCCTTGAGGGGCTGCCTGTCTGAGACCCTGACAGTCTGTGGGCACGGGGCAATGCAGCGGTGCGGTGCGTGCGGTGCGGTGCGTGGGCAGCCGCGGGTGCAGCTGGCGTAGGCAACCCCTCGGCGGGGGGTGCGTGGCTGTGCGCGGGGGCGGCTAGAGCGCGCCGGGGAGCGCGCGTGGGTGTGTCTGAAGCGTGCGGGGGCGACGGCTCCGCCACCGCCTCTTGCCGACTGGAAAGGTGCCGGTGGTGGCGGTGGCCCAGGCACCGGGAGCGTGGCTGTCTCCGGGCTGCCGTCGGGTAGCCGTGACCTCAGGGATGCCTCCGGCCGGGCCGGTGGCCGCTCGCTGCGTGGCCTGGCCGCGGCGTGAGCAGCCCGTGGGGATTTAGCAGGGAAAAGAGCGAAGCCAGGCACCGCCGCGCTGCCTCCGTCCTCCGGCTCCTGCCGAGCCCAGATGGACAACTTCGTGGCTTAGCGGCAGCAGAGGGTGAGTGGCTACTGGCGAAGGGGCTGCAGGGTGGGAGAGGAGTGAGCTCGGCTGGGCCCAGGGGGGTCCATGCCTTGCAGAGCCTCTCTGTCAGAGGTCCCCCACTTTATGCCCAGCGGTGCCAGTGTTGGTGCGCTGTGAGGGGGAGCTGGGTCCTCCCAGCCCGGACAGGGCAAGGGTCTCCTAGGCAGCCGGAGCCTCTCCTAACCCTTTCCTGGCTGAGCCCTCCTCCCTGGCAGCTACCTCCTCGTTTCAGAGTGCAGCAGATGGCTCCCGGCCAGCCCTCGCCCAGACAAGCCTGGGCACAGCCTTGGAGCTTGCCCGGCCGGGCTGGGGAGCTCCCAGCACAGAGGTCTCTGCTCCCTTTCCCTGCAGCCCTGTCCGGGGCTGGGGGCTGTGTCTGCTGGGGCTGGGGGCCAGGGGCCGTGCATGCTACAGGTGACAGGCTGGGCTGTGCCTGAGCTGAGCTCGTCCTTGGGGACAGGATGTGCTCAGCCCTGCGGCCACGGTGGTCCCGCGGTGGGTGTTTGCTCCAAACGAGGCAAGGTGAGACCTTGCTGCTGCCAGCCCAGCCCTTCACTGGCTGTCGCCAAGCACTGGGGCCCACGGCTGGCTGTGGGAAGAAGGGAGAGGCTTCTTGTGGGAGAGGCTTTTCATGTGCTCAGAGCTGGGGGAACATGGTGACATTGCTTGGAGCCCCCCACAGGTGGGCGTTCATTTCCCTGCCCGGTGTCTGGCAGAGAGCAGAGCAGGAATTGAGCCCCAGGGTGGCCAAGACAAACATCTCCCAGCAGCATGGGGAGCAGGGGAGGGCTGCACCTCTGTGTGTTTGGGGACAGAGACCCCTCTGTGGTGACAGTGTGCTGGCCCACGGGTGGAGCTGGGAGCCCCCCTGCCTGCCAGCCAGACGGCCCCGCTGCCACGGAGCGGCACCGCCGGTGCTGACATCTGTGCCTCCAGCCCTGCCTGTCTTTGGCTCGCTCCTGGCACAGTCACGGTGGCAGTCAGGTCCCTCTGTGCTTCTCCCTGGTTTCTCCTCACCACATTGCTGCTCCAGGAGATGAACTTGTGCTCTCCAAAGGGAAACTGAGGCAGGAGCAGGGGAAGTAGCAGAGCCCTTCCTGATCCCTGCCATCCTCCTGCTCGATCCCATGCCTCACTCTGGGTTGTTTATCCTGCCAAGTGGTGCCAAGAGCCGGGGGCAAGAAAGGGAGTCCTGGGACACAGCTCTCAGGTGTGTGTGCACCTTCTACCACTGCCTTGGCACATCCCTGGCCTGGAGCTGTGAGTGGAGCTGGTGGTTGGGCTGCGAGGTGGCACTTGCTGCCAGGTGGCACGGTGATGGTGGTGCTGACGGTTGTGGCTGTGGTAGCCATGCCATAGTGGTTGTGGTGCCCTTGGTGGCCCTGACTGTGGCCATGGCGGCTGTGGCAGTGGTGGCAGTGGTACTCGCGGCGGTGTCCATGGTGCTGAGCCCTGGGCGCTGTCCATGGTGCCGGTGCCCCCAGCACTGCCCATCCAGCCCCGTGCATGGCCCAACCCCTCAGTCCCCTGGGGGTGCCTATGGGCATGCTGGGCTCGAGGTCTTCGTTGCTCCCCTGGGGACATCTCGGCCTGCCTTTGGCCTTTGATGTGCAGCAGCTCCAGACAAGGCTGGTGGGACAGGCATCCAAATGAGGGCCATGCCTGCCACCCAACGCCCTGCCTGTGGGGATGGGCATGTCCTGCCTGCCACCAGGCACAGGTAATTGTACTGCCGTGCAGGTCTGACGGGGGCAGGGTGCTGCGAGTCGTGTTGGAGAGTGGGGCAGGGCACCTGGGGACGTAGGCCACCAAGGCTCCATGGCAGCCTGCCAGGTGCTGCTACCTCTACTGGGCACGGGGTGGCCGATGTGGTGTGCCCAGAGCTGGGGACATGCACCCACCTCCACCCCCCGGAGCCCTGCCCCCGAGCACGGTGCCGGTACAAAATGTCAACCCATGCAAATGAGGCTGCGGGAACAGCTGATTGAAGGGCCCTGCCCCGCCCCGGATTGCAATCAAATATGCAAATGGATCCCGAGGAGGCCAGGGAGGGCTATTAATAGCGGGGACAAGGCTGGGAGGAAGCATGGTGTTCCTGGAGAGGAGGAGGCTGGGGGCTGAGCTGCTTCTGCTTGCCCCTCTGCCCAGGCATGTGCCACCCGGGCAGGTGCCCACCTCTCTGTCGATGCTCAGATGGGGTGGCAGGTGGACCCCGTGGGGTACCCATGGACACGAGGTATGGCTGTGGCCACCATGACCCTTTGCAGGGTGGGTGCTGCCCACGCTCCTGCCCTTGCCCTGTGCCCTGTGCCAGTGGTGGGTGCCTTGGTGCTCAGCACCTGCAAAACCCTACAGGGAAGTGGCTGGAAATGTCTGTCTGAGATTTCCACTTGAGGAGTTCAACCTCAGACAAGAAGGATTTGGAATCCTGAGGGGGCCTGGGCACTGCAGGGGGACTTTGCTGTGGCTCAGCCTGAAGCAGATATCAGCCTCTTGGTGCAGAGAGGGAAGAGAGGGCTGGGGAAGGATCTTCCTGGCCCCCCACCCTTCACCCACTGCTGTCAACTCCCTTGCTCTCTCCTGGTTTCCTCATCCCTATTGAGGCAGGGACATCCCCCTCCTGCCAGCTCCACTGTGAGCCCAAGGTGAGTTCTTGCCATAGCAGTGGTGGGCACTATGCTGTGCCCAGCTGGTGCAGGGAGAGGGCTTAGAGTGCTTGGGCCCCCACTGCAGCCCCTCCACCCTGCCTCGAGGGTTTCAGGAGCTGGGAGTCACTTGACCTTTTTAGCAAATGAAGGAAGGAAGCCTGGAGACAACGGTAACTAATTATTTAAAATCTGAAACTGGAATAATTAGCCCAATTAACAGTCTCAGGTGACATCTCCTTCCATCTGATCATGTCCTGAGGAAGAGGGAAGGTAATTAACCCATCAGCCTGACGTTTGTAGGTCACTGCCAGCTCCTTCTGCCTGTCTGAGGGTGCTATGGGAGTGCTTTGGGGGGGCATGTCCCACTTGGCACAAGGAGACTGTGACTTTTGGGGGTCCTGGTGAAGAGAGGAAGGCTGTGGGTGAGTCCCAGTGCCAGCCCAGGGCTGGTGAGTTGGGGACAAGGGTGCCACAGTCTGAGGCTGGGGCAATGGGCAGGGGTACAGAGCTTGGTGTCCCCCAGGAGCGCCGCCAGTGCAGGTTCGTCAGCGAGGTGGCAGCTGTGGGCCTTCGAGGTTGCTGTGGAAACGGCGGTGCTCGGTACCGGGAGGAGCCTTCTGCTTTCCAGGCAGGCTCCCTCCCATCGCTGCAGGAGAGGGACCTGCACCCTGGGACTGCACAGACCCCGTGCGTGGGGAGGGACATGGTGAGGGCACGGTCATGCCCACACAGGTGGGTAGCATTGGCTGTGCAACTTCACCTCTAGCACTGACCCCCCCAGCTTGTCCTTGGCATGTCCAGCAGTGTCAGACAGGGCTGCACATGCATGCAGAGGGCAGGATGCCAACGTGCACACCTCCCTGGGCAGTGTAGCTGTGCCCTCGCATCCCCCTGGGACCTCTGTGGGCACACAGCCATGCACGCTGCCAGCACAGGGGCATGTACCCATGCACATGGCCCTGCCTGTGCCCCAGCCTGGCACTGGTGCCATGATACCTCACTGTCTGCCCTCCACAGCACGGGGCCCACGGGGTACAGAGCGTGCCAAGGCGGAGCCCCTGGCCAAAGCCCCGTGGCAGCTCAGTGAGGCCTCAGAGCTGCTCTCAGCTCTTGGAGTTTTAATGAGGTAAATTGTATAAAAGCTCCTTTGCCCTAAATGCCCATCCCGGCGTGAAGCTGCCGCGGCACAGCTCGGGCCCGCACCGGGCAGGGGGCTTGGGCTTGGGCACAACACTGCTAGGTTGGGCACGTGGCAGCAGGAGGAGGAGAAGGAGGAGGAGGAGAACGATGAAGGCGTTTTTTAGCACATTTGCAATCATTTCCCTCCCCCCCCCCCCCCACGTTTCCAGCTTACCTCAGCGGCTGCTCAGCCTCCAGCCTCATTAAATCAGGCAAATTGTAGCATCTGATGGTTTGTGGAGACGAAGCTGCGCCCGGACTCTGTAATTATCAGCAGAGAGGCATTTGCAGTACCTTGTTGCCAGTAAACAAAACATAACTTCGGATCAGAGCAGTGGTACAGGGAAAGAAGTCTGCCGGCGGAGCCCTTCCGTGGCACGCCGCGGCGAGACATTGGCACTGCCCGGGGTGGGTGAGCACTGCTGGGGACAGACACACACGTGGGGATGCTTTGGGGATGTCCCTGGTCCCGTGTGGCTGCTGCGGGTCCTGTGTGCTGAGGCTGCCTCCAGGCTGTTGCCCTGTTCCTAGATCTCCTGTGTTGGCATATCCCATGGATGCCCAGTGCCATGGCTCCACCAGAAATTTCCACCTTAGAGACCTCCCTGCTGGCACAGGACCGAGACCACCCCCAGGCTGTTGCCCTGCCCTGTGACTGCATCCCCATTGTTGGCATCTCCCACGGATGCCTGGTGCCACCCACCCCTCCAGCTGTGTCTCCACCCCAGGGATATCCCTGCTGGCACAGAACTGGGATTTGTTGGCACAGGGTGTGAGCAGGGATGGCACCACCTTGCCCCTCCATTCTTCACCGCAGCCGGAGCGCTGCGAGTCACTGGTGCGGTGCCGCTGGTGTATTGCTGCCCGAAGTGGATTTATTGGCACGGTGGAGCCTGGGCTCACCGTTGGTGTAAATCAGCAGGACTGGCACCAGCCCAAGCGTGGTGGCTGCATCCCACCGGGGCAGGACCTTCCAGGCTTCCTGGGGGAGGTTTGTGGCTGCGTAGCTCAGCTCATCTGCCTGGCACTGGGCATGGCTTTGGGCATGGCTCTCCCTTCTCCATCCCAGTCTCCTGCCTGCAGAAACAAGAACAAAACAGTGATAATGCTGCAGATGTGCTCTGGAAAGGGCTGAGGCAGGCGAAAGCCTTGCTGAAGGGGGAGGCCATTATTAGTAATAGCTCTGAGCCAGGCTGGAAACTCAGCCAGCACAGCTGCTCTGGGAACCTGCTCCCTGCTGGAGGCTGCCCAGGTGTGGGACAGGCATGGGGATGGACGAGCACAGCACTGGCATGGAGGGGGGCATGGGGCAGCTTGGGACATGGTTTAATGGCTGCGGTGGTGTTAGACTGATGGTTGGACTCAGTGATCTTAGAGGGCTCCTCTAAACCCAAACGATTCTATAGTTCTATGACAAAAGCTCTTGGCAGAGGCCACCTCTCTCCCTGGACTTGTTGGGACAACTTCTTGGCTTGTCTGGGAAGGTTGGAAGTGTGGGGGAGGGGACCCAGCTCAAGAATCATTGAAAGGTTTAGGTTAAAGCTCATCCAGTTCCAGCCCCCTGGCATGGGCAGGGACACCTCCCACCAGCCCAGGCTGCTCAAGGTCACATCCAGCCTGGCCTTGAACACCTCCAGGGAGGGAACAGCCACAGCCTCCCTGGGCAGCCTGTGCCAGGGTCTCAGCACCCTTAAGAAGAACAGGGAGGGACTCGCCAAGGGCTGTGAAGATGCTGAGGGGATTGGAACATCTCTCTGATGAGGACAGGCTGAAAGAATTGGGTCTCTAGTCTGGAGAAGAGCAGACTGAGAGGGGATCTCATCAATGCTTATAAATACTTCAAGGGTGGGTGTCAGGAGGGTGGGGCCAGGCTTGTTTTCAGTGCTGCTCAGTGACAAGGGGTAACAGGCACAAACCTGAACATCAGAAGCTCCATCTCAACACGAGGAGGAGCTTTTTTAACTGGAGAGTGCTGGAGCCCTGGAGCAGGCTGCCCAGAGAGGTGGTGGAGTCTCTGTCTCTGGAGTCATTCCAAACCCACCTGGATGTGTTCCTGTGTGACCTTCTCTAGGTCTTGGCAGGGGGCTTGGACTCAGTGATCTCCTGAGGTCCCTTCCAACTCCTGCCATGCTGTGGTTCTGTGGCTGTGTGACCCAGAGCTCAGTGGGATAACCTCAGTCCTGGCACTGCCAGCCTACAGGCAGTGCAGCCAGGACCCACTGGTGCTGCCACCCTGGGACTGGCGGGGTGTGGGTACCTGGAATGGCAGAACTGGGTGTTGGGCTGGGCACAGGGTCCTATGGGGATGTGGGGGGTTACCACAGGGTGCTGGAGCCATGGTCATGGGCTCGTGCTGCTGGCTGTGCCCAGCTCGGGAGCTTCTGCGGGGGAACGAGCTCTGATATAAATATCTCTTGCTCAGCACACGACCTACTTTCCAGACAATGCCATTAGCCTCCCGACTCCCTCATTCATCTTCCCCTGTCCTCCCCCAGCCCGCCCTGTGCTGGCACCCGCACTGGCGCTGCATGCCCAGCCGTGGGGTGCTGAGGCAGGACGGGCACCTGGCCCAGTGGCACCACTGGGATCCTGGCTGTGGTGTGGTGAGGCAGGACGGGCACCTGGCCCAGTGGCACCACTGGGATCCTGGCTGTGGTGTGGTGAGGCAGGACGGGCACCTGGCCCAGTGGCACCATGGGGACCCCCATAGTGGAACTCAGTCTATTTGGCTGCTCTCTCCCCATAGTTGGCAGGAGGGTCTTACTGCCTGGCCCCTGCCCCTGCTCTGGCCTTGCAAATGGTGGCCAGATCCAATGTGGAGTGTCTCTACTGGATCATCCTTCTGTCTTCAGCACCATTCCCTGGCACGGTCCCTGCCTTGGCCAGCAAATGGCCTCATGAAAGAACATCCTTGTCCAGGGACTGGTTTGGTGAGAACACCCTCACCAGAGCAGAGGGCAGCATGGCAAAGCAGGCAGCAGCCAAGTCCCAGCCCCAGGCTGAACGATGGGCAGCATGTGGAGGGCCAGGGCCCCTCCTGATCCCCCTGGAGCATCCAGGGCTGGGGCTGCAGATGTGGTTCATCCAGGGATGATCCCATGGGAGCTCCCACATGGCAGCAGAGACTGTGCCACACGATTGGCAGCCAGCAAGTGGCTGATGTGATTAGGGACAGGTTGGGCAGAGGGTACCCAGTCCCACTGGCATGGCACTGCTCAACCCCCCGGTCCATGGCAGCAGCCCTGGCATTGGTTTTCCCTGGAGAGCTGGGAACACCTCCCTGGGAGGCAGGGGCACCCTCTGTGCCCGCCACCTTCACACCTCCACGTGCCCCCAAACCAAGCCCCCACTCCTCCCCTGCAGCTAAAATTAAATATTCAATTTGCATTGCTGCTAAATCCTGCAAATCTCTCTTATCTCTAAGCTCATGTAGCAGGAGCATCGGTGCTGTAATCTCTGCAGGGGCACATCCCACCACCCTCCACAGCTCCTGGGCTTGGACCCTGCTCCCCCTTCCCCACATTCCCCCATGGGATGCTTTGGAAGCTGGTGGCAGTGTGAAACCCTGACGCCCACAGCAGAGCACTGCATGGCTGAGCACCCACCCTGCCTGCTGCGAGGTCAGGGGCGTGCACCACCCCCACACTGTGTGTGATGGGGGTGCCAGTGCCCAGGTGACCCATGTGGTCCCTGCACAGTGTCCTCCATGCCCATGCTGTGTGTGATGGGAGTGCCAGTGCCCAGGTGACCCCTGTGGTCCCTGCAGAGTGCCCTCCATGCCCACTGTGCCCCAGCTCAGCAGCCATGTACCCCACTCGCTCTGCCCCTGGGCCGGGCCTGTGCTAAGAGCATTGTGCAGAATTATGTATTTAAATATTTAGGCTTTCATCAGCTTTGCAAATTAAGCCCATCCATTAAAGTGCCAGGTTGGCTGCTCTGCTGGGGAGCTGGGCTGTGCCATGCTCCAGGCTCACCGGGCCTGGCTCAGCCCTGGCCCTGAGGGGCTCCAGGGATGGGAATGGGGCAGGGTGGCCTGGAGCATACCTGCTGGCACAGAGGCTGAGGGCTCTGCTTCCTTCCCATTCCCACGTCCTGCTTCCTGGGAGCCTTGTTCCCTGTGGCTCCACTGCAGGAAGAGCCAGGGGTCAGGACTGGTTGGGACAGATGTTGTTTGAGGCTGGAGCAGAGAGTGCTGCACTCAGTCACCTCAGAGGTCTTTTCCAGCCCACACAGTTCTATGGTTCTATGAAAGTGGGGCACAGAGAAACACTGGTGGCAGAGGGGAGCCCTGGCATGGCTGAGAGCCTGGTGGGAGCAGAGCCAGGATGGAGTGGCCAACTCACCCGAGGGCTCTGTGGGGATGGGACAGGCAGAAACTGTCACAACTGCCACGCTCAGTGCTGAAGGCAGCTGCCCTGAGCTCTCCAAAGCAGCTTTGGAGTGATCCTCAGCTTAAGTCATTACACCCTGTGGCCCTGCAGATAAGTGGCTTTTTAAGCCCAGGCAGCATGGCCCAGCCTGCCAAGGGACTGGGCTGCGTGTGGGTGGGGAGGGTGAAATGGCACCACCTAGGCAGGGGAAATGGGGTCCATACAGCACCGCTGCCAGCTGGGAGTCCTGGTACAGCTGGCAGCACCTGAGGGGGGGCTGCAATGGACCCCCAAATGTGCCTGGAAAGGGTCCTCTGGCAGGCCTAAATCCTGGCAGATGTCTGTAGCCCTCTGCCTACCTGGAGCTCCACTGGGTGCAGGAGTGAGGTGCCTAGTGGGGATGTGGGCAGAGCCCCCAGAGTGAGTGTGGCACAGAGGGATGTCCCTGCTCGACCCTTCCCTTTGCTGCAGATGAACATTGGGTACATTGGTCTTGCATTGGCTGTTTGTCCTGCCAGGGTCCCTGGGGTGAACTACACATCCTCCCTTTCTACCAAGCCCTGGAGGGGCACTGGGGAACGTGCCAGCTGTTGCCAGCCCCAGGCAGCTCCAGCAGATGTTGAGTGCCTCTGTGGGAGTGAAGCTGTTCGTGGGCATGGCAAGTGATGGGTGCACATCCATGTGGCACAGCACCCATTAACCCTGCACCACCTGGCGTGGGCTGGGGTCTGTGGCCCAGGGGTCCCTCCAAAGTGGTCTCCTGAGCCAGTCAGCTACGTTCCTGCTGCTCTGGCCATGGAGGCCCACCTCTGGCAGCTGGCTCCCTGAGTGCCATATCCTGGCCCCCGTGGGCAGGATGAGCATTGCTGTGGGGCTGAGGAGGCTGGAGCCGCCTGTGCCTTGGGGCAGCCCCCACTTTCAGCCCTGCTCGGGGATGCTGGCACAGCCCCTTCCCTGTGCCAACACCTTCCTTCTCAAACAACTGCTTTGCGGGTTCTGGCTGCTGGCCCCAGCCACTCTCCACTTGTCCAGGGCTGTTGAAGAAGTGACTGTTCCTCCAAGATCCACATTTGGGCTTCATAGAGATGGGACATCAGGCTCCCCCTTCTCCACCAGGCTCCCTTCTCCACCACCTACCCCAGCAGCTCTGGAATGCTCAGGCTCTCTTGCACATCCCAGTACAGGAACGTGGCAGTTGGCCCTGGGGAATGGGCTCCAGGGACTGGATGGTGCTGGGCTGCAGGTGCTGCGCGGGGCAGGGGATCCCCATTCCCCCCCCAGCAGCAGTGGCTGGAGGCAGCTGCATGCGTGGCGTGGGGGAGTCCCTGTGCCGGCGGCCGTGCCGGGATCCCTGCAGCTGGGACGCGTAGCAGCCGTGTTTCCTCGACTGCTCCAGGAGTAATTGCTCAGATGGGGACTGGGGGCAACTCCCATCCCTCTCCCGGCATGGTAATGAGTCAAGAAGACTCAAAGACAAATGGCTCATTAAGAAGCAGTGCTGCATTGCAGGATTTTTCATCCCACCAACCGCTGCATCAGCAGAGGCAGCACCTCTCACGCTCGCTCTCCCCAGCCCCGGAGAAGGAGCTGTCAGGCAGCAGTGCTGGTGCCAGAATTAATCATCTGCCTAATTACCCTGCCCCTCCTGACCAACGGCCCAGTCCCAGGCACATGGAGCGGGACAGCTCGAGCTCCAGGGTTTGGTGCCCAGGAAGTGCCCATGCTCAGCAAAGAAGGATGTGCCAGGACAAGGCCAAGCCAGAGGAGATGCTTCCCAGCATCAGGATACCAGGACCCCTCAGCCTGGCTCCATCAGGGTGCTGGCTGTGTTGGGCAGCTTGGTGCTGCCAGCCCCTCTTGGCAGCCTCGGTAAACACTTCCTGCTCTGCTCACGTTTGCAGTTCTTCAGCTGCTGTTTGTCCTTCATGACTTTAACAATCTTGCCTCATCCTTTATTTCCAGCAGTGCCCACTCAGTCCCTGCCCCTCACAGCCCTCTCTGGGCAGTGCCTGCCTGCAGCCTGCTTGCTTTGCTTCTACTGACAGCAGCTGGCTTTGATTTCCTGATTGCATCAAGCCCTTTTGCTGTGATATTTGCATCCTGCTCACTCTGCTTCCCCTTCCCTTTCTCTTCTGTTTCTCTTCCCTTTCTCTTCCCTTCCCCACAACCTTTCTCTTCCTTTTCCACTTCCCCTTCCCTTTCTCCTTCCCCTTCTTATCCTTCTCCATTGCTTTCTTCATCACCTTCTTCATTCCCTTCCCCTTCTCTTCTCTTTTCCCATTCTTTCCCCCTCTTCCCTCTGTCCCTCTCCCCCCATCCTCCCTCTTCCTCCCCCTTTCCCTTCTTCTCCCTTTCCCCCTTCCCCCTTCCCCCTTCTCCCTTCCTCCCCTTTCTTCCTTCCCCTTTTCCCTTCCCCCTTTTCCCGGCCAGCCCTTGCCTACCTGCTAACAAACCTTTCTCTAACACTGCTCTCTTCCCTGCCTGACACAGCTAATGAACCCTTGGTGAGCTGCTTTCAGCTAATTCAGCTTCAAGAAAATAATGCCTCTGTGCAGAATTCTGTACTAAATCAGGCAGATTCTTACTAAACCCCTCTTCTTTTTTTCTCTCTTTTTTATTTATTTTTTTTTCCAGACTGAGTAAATTGTACTAATACAGGCTAATAAAATAACAGAGCAATTAGTAATAAAATAAAATGTTTGCTTTCCACAATCCTCCTCACTTCCAACCAGCTGGGAAAAAGTAAATAGATTACAGGTTGTGCTCGGGGATGTGTTTGAGGCCCTGTACCTGGAGACACTCAAGATCAGACCTGATGTGGCTTTCAGCAACCTGATCTAGTTTGAAGGTGTCACTGCTGACTGCAGGGGTGTTGCAGAAGGTGACCTTTGAAAGGGTGCCCTCTGACCTGCTGCAGTCAGGGAAGCTGTGTGCTAAAAGCAGGCTGGGAAGGAGCCTGTGGGATTCCATGTTTATTTTCTGCTGATGACCACAGCTCAGATTTGCTCAGCTCCTAAGTGGGAAGACCACTTGGGTTATTTTTCCCCCTGAGCTCCAGCTCCCGCACGGCGCTGGCCACTCACGCTGCGTGTTCCTTCTCTCCTGCTTTCATCCTTGGCCATAAAGATCCCCAGCAGGACCTGCGCCTGCAAACCTTGCGCTCGTCTGCAGAGCAGNTTTGGTGCCCAGGAAGTGCCCATGCTCAGCAAAGAAGGATGTGCCAGGACAAGGCCAAGCCAGAGGAGATGCTTCCCAGCATCAGGATACCAGGACCCCTCAGCCTGGCTCCATCAGGGTGCTGGCTGTGTTGGGCAGCTTGGTGCTGCCAGCCCCTCTTGGCAGCCTCGGTAAACACTTCCTGCTCTGCTCACGTTTGCAGTTCTTCAGCTGCTGTTTGTCCTTCATGACTTTAACAATCTTGCCTCATCCTTTATTTCCAGCAGTGCCCACTCAGTCCCTGCCCCTCACAGCCCTCTCTGGGCAGTGCCTGCCTGCAGCCTGCTTGCTTTGCTTCTACTGACAGCAGCTGGCTTTGATTTCCTGATTGCATCAAGCCCTTTTGCTGTGATATTTGCATCCTGCTCACTCTGCTTCCCCTTCCCTTTCTCTTCTGTTTCTCTTCCCTTTCTCTTCCCTTCCCCACAACCTTTCTCTTCCTTTTCCACTTCCCCTTCCCTTTCTCCTTCCCCTTCTTATCCTTCTCCATTGCTTTCTTCATCACCTTCTTCATTCCCTTCCCCTTCTCTTCTCTTTTCCCATTCTTTCCCCCTNTGTCACTGCTGACTGCAGGGGTGTTGCAGAAGGTGACCTTTGAAAGGGTGCCCTCTGACCTGCTGCAGTCAGGGAAGCTGTGTGCTAAAAGCAGGCTGGGAAGGAGCCTGTGGGATTCCATGTTTATTTTCTGCTGATGACCACAGCTCAGATTTGCTCAGCTCCTAAGTGGGAAGACCACTTGGGTTATTTTTCCCCCTGAGCTCCAGCTCCCGCACGGCGCTGGCCACTCACGCTGCGTGTTCCTTCTCTCCTGCTTTCATCCTTGGCCATAAAGATCCCCAGCAGGACCTGCGCCTGCAAACCTTGCGCTCGTCTGCAGAGCAGAACAGGCCGAGCTTGTGGCTCTGCTTTGCTGGCGCTGGAGGGCCGAGGTAGCAGGAGGAGGCTTTGTGCAGGATATCTCTGGATCTGGAGCAAATCAAAGCGGATGGCGAGGTGGCCGCTGGGCTGGCTCCGGTGCCTGCTGGCAGGGAATTGCATAAGAGGCTGGGGCTGGTTTTGGGGCTCAGCTTGGTGGAACACGTGGCCGTGGCTGTGCTGAGCCATCCCTGGCACTGCCGTGCAGCCTGCGGGGTGGCCTGGGGGGAGGAGAGAAGGCTGGGCTGGGCTGCTGCAGGACTCTACGGGGCGTTGGGTCAGGCTGGTTTTGGGGAGGAACACCCCTGCTCTCCCTCCCGGGGCTTCACCCTTTCCATGTCCCTCTGCCCAGAGCCTGCTGCCCCTGTGAATCCCAGCGTGGAGGAGCCGCCGCCGGCCGGGGCCATGAGGACAGCATCCCCCTGAGCGCCGGGCGGTAAGTGCCACCGGTGGGCTTCAACGGGACCCTGCCACCTGCTGCCCGTGGTGGGGGCTGCTTGGGAAGAGCAGGGGACTGAGCCCTCCCAGGTGTGGGGCCACCAACCCCAGCTCTCAGGGTTCGATGTGGAACGTTAGAACCGCAGCCTTGCCCTGCGCCAAGGTGGTTTGATGGACGTGGGCGTTGTGGTGGTGTTTGGCTGTCCCGACACCTCCTCACGGTTGTTCCCAGAGCTGGAGGTCCCAGGGGAGTTCAGGCTCTTGTCGTGGCTGCTCCACGTCCCTGCAGCTCAGGCAGAGACCTCACTGGGTGGCTGCTGGGAAGCAGAGCTGCTTCTGTCAAGTGCCCCTCTGGGAAATTAAGGAGGAGGCTGAATTTTGGCAGTGCTGGGGGCTCTAGGCCCCTCTCCTCCCTGTGCTGACCCTCGTAGTGGGGAGGGACGTGGTGGGAGCAGACGCCGGAGGGCAGATGCTGGTGGGGGGATGGCTGGTGGGAGTTTCTCCAGGCTTCGGGTGCAATAAAGGCAAGAAGTGAGTTATTTGTAATGGTAATTATGCTCTTCCGGTTTATCCTAGCCCATAATTGTGTGGGCGGTAGGTTCTCACTGGTGGTAATTACCCTGGTGTTAAACGGTACAAAATCCAGCCCGGCTGGGCTTTTCCCCCCTGTTTTGCGGCTGCAGCTCAGAGGCACAACCCCACCCCCTGCTCCTTCCCCAGGGCTGTGCAGTGTGAGTGGCTGTTGGCGAAACACAGCTCCAGCTCCTGCATGTGGCCATCAGCTCTTGAGCCAGCTCCTCCTGCCCACCCTGGATGGGTGACAGGAGTGGTCTCAGTGGCTTTTCCTGCCCTCTGCCCTACTAGGATGTGGGAACTATAGAATGGTTTGGGTTGAAAGGGACCTTAAAGATCGTCTTGTTCCAACTCATCCTACCCATGGGCAGGGACACCTCCCGCTAGATGAGGTTGCTCAAGGCCAATGAGGTCCCCAGGTCACACTGAGCCCCACAGGATTGCTCCTCACTGCTCCCCCATTCTCAGGATGCTTGTGGGAGGACTGTCTGGTCCCTGAACAGGGTGCAGGTACATGTGTGGCTTTGGTGAGTTGATGCTGGCTGGGATGTACCACTCTGCTCTGGTGAGACCTCACCTGGAGTACTGTGTCCAGCTATGGGGCCCTCAACACAAAAGTATCTGAAGGCGACCTACAGGAAGGCTGAGGAGGGACTGTTTAGAAGGGCTTGTGGCAATAGGACAAGGAGCAATGGTTTGAAACTGGGGGAGGGGAGATTTAGGGTGGACATTAGGGGGAAGTTTTTCACCACGAGGGTGGTAAAACACTGGAACAGGTTGCCCTGGGATGTGTCTGAGGCCCCATCCCTGGAGGCATTCAAGTCGGAGGTGTCTGCTGAGTGCAGGGGGGGTTTGGACAAGATGACCTTTGAGAATCCCTTCCAATGGGATGCAGTCTGTGAACGCTTCACCATGGACGGTGCCGTCCTCTGCCGTTGCCCCTGCTCCACCACAGCTGCAGTGCTGCCGGGCTGGCGCGGCGCTGGCGCTGGGCTTTGTTCGTTCCTGCACCTGCTGAGCGCAAGCGACCGGCTGCTGCTGACGGCTGCTCAACTATTTTGACTCCTTCTTCCCGCCGCAGCAGCAATATTTGGATTAGCTGAGAGCTTCCCTTCCTGAGCAGGAAATGATAGCTCAGCCCACGGAGGCAGAGCCAGGGCTGGGAGCTCCTCTGTCTGTCCGTCCTGCTGCCAATGGGCAGCTGCTTGGCAGGGCAGGGGAGACAGCTCCCTCCCACGCTGCTGTGCCCGCTCCTTGCAGCAGCTCTCCCGGGAGGGGACCGGCACTGCTTTGGTTAGCTGCAGCATCCTTTGGAGAAGATGCAGCAATTAGGGAGCCTCGTTAGAGCAGAAGCGTGATTGTGAGGGCGGGGACAGAGGCACGGGATGGAGCCATCGAGCCTTGAAGCTGGGAAGGGAGGTGAGAGTGGAGGCTGATTAGGACAGATGCATTCCCTGGGCACTGCCATGACCTCATCTGCTGCCCATCCCCAAGTCTCTTGGGGTCTTCCATCCCTTCTCCCATCTCAGAGATCCTCAGGTCACGTGGACCCTCTCTTCCCATGCATCCCCAGCCTTCCTGGTGGCATTTCCAACAGACCCCATGTTCTGCAGGGACTGTCCCACGGTCACCTTTCCCTGCAGCTGGTCTCAGAGACCTGCCTGAGTATGATAACAAGAGCATTAACAATGTCTGCTAATTAGCCAAGCCCAATGGAGAATCAGTAATTTCCTCATTTGCTGTCACACCAAAGGCAGAGCCTTGCAGGGACCTTAAGGAAGGCAAATCTCCATGGGTGCAGGCAGCTTTCCGATGCCATCCATCACCCTGCTTCTGCCTGGGGGTTCCCTACACACAGCGTGGCCATCTTCACGCCCTGGCTGCCCATCCGTGGGGCTGGCAGGGCCGTGGGGGCTGGTGGGGTGGCTGGTTGTGGGTCTGTGTCTGCAGCCTTGTGGCGAGGATGGGCTGGATGGAGACATCAGAGTGCAGCCACCCTGCAGCAGCTCATTAACGGCTCTGTGAATCGCAGCGGCTGAAAAGCTCAGCCAGAACCGGTTCCGTGGAGAAACACTTCATAATATTTGGTGCTGGAGAAGAAAACAAGTTTCTGACGAAGGCAGCATGTCCTCCCTCGCTGCGCTGCCTGCATCGCTGCTGGCAGTGCCTTCTCCTTGCTGCTGTCCCTTCAGCACTGCCCGCTCCAAGCAGATCAGCTGGTGGTCATCAGCCCTCACCTTGTGCCCCACCCCATGGGGAGCCAGGTTCCTGGCACCTCACCCTGGCTTCACAGGGTCTTGGCCAGGGCTGGATTATGCCCTGGGAGCTTCCCAGCCCCCTATGTTGGTTTCCAATGGACAACCCATGTGTCCCATGGGAATCAGTCCATACTGGATCCCACACTGTGTCTATGGGATCCCCAACACATGAGAGATGTGGAGCTGTTGGAGCTGGTCCAGAGGAGGGCCACAGAGATGACCACAGGGCTGGAGTACCTCTCCTGAAAAAGCTGGAGTACCAGGCTGAAAAAGCTTGGGCTGTTCAGTCTGGAGAAGTGAAGGCTCTGAGGAGACCTTAGAGCAGCATTTCAATGTCTGAAGGGGATATACAGGAAGGCTGAGGAGAGACTGTTTAGAAGGGCTTGTAGTGGTGGGATGAGGGCCAATGGTTTGAAACTGGAGCTGGGTAGATTTAGGATGGACATTAGGAGGAAGTTCCTCACAGTGAGAGTGGTGAAATAGGTTGCCCAGAGATGTGGTTGAGGCCTCATCCCTGGAGACTTTCAAGGTCAAACTCAGTGTGGCCCTGGGCAGCCTGATCTAGTTGGAGATATCCTTGCTGACTGCAGGAGGGTTGGACAAGGCGACCTTGGAGGGTCACTAACCTTAACCCAACCCACTGCAATCTGTGATTCTGTGAACCCCAACATTTTGCCAGTGCAGGGGAACACGACACCATGCCTGTTCTTCTCTCCACAGATGAGCCCGCAGGGACAACCCTGCAAGATGCCGAGGCTACGGGGCGGGTGCTGACACCATGAAGGGCTACCATGGGGAGCGTAGCCAGACACAGCCCTCCTCTGGCCACCGCTGCCGCTGCATCCCAGAGGACTGCCAGCATCCTGCCGACCACGTCCCGCACGGCCCCGAGACTCGGCCCCCATTCCTCCTCAGCCCCAGCGAGCCCTGTTCCCTGGAGCATCCCTACTGCCCGGCCCAGAGCCCCGGTGCGGCCAGCGAGTGCCCGGGCGGGCCCTTGAGCGAACCGCCCTCCACCAGCGCCAGCAGCACCTTCCCGAGGATGCACCACGCGCAGCAGCCCTACGACTCCTGCGACGAATGCATGGCGACTGCCCACCCTGCCAGCAAGATCAACCGCCTGCCCCCCACGCTGCTGGACCAGTTCGAGAAGCAGCTGCCGCTGCACCACGACGGCTTCCACACGCTGCAGTACCCGCGGGCCGGCGGTGCCGAGCCCCGCAGCGAGAGCCCCAGCCGCATCCGCCACCTCGTCCACTCCGTCCAGAAGCTCTTTGCCAAGTCCCACTCCCTGGAGGCGCCGGCCAAGCGGGACTACAACGGCACCAAGATGGACGGCCGCGGGGACGGCTACCACCACCATCACCACCACCACCACCATCACCACCACCAGTCCCGCCACGGTAAGCGCAGCAAGAGCAAGGACCGCAAGGTGGACTCCAGACACCGCTCCAAGATGCTGGGCTGGTGGAGCTCCGATGACAACCTGGACAGCGACAGCAGCTACATGGTGTCCGGCCGGCACGCCGCTGACCAGGGCACCCAGTACTGTGTGGACGCTCCCGAAAGTGCCTTCAGAGACTTGACCTTGAAGAGTCTAAAGGGCGGTGGGGAAGGAAAATGCCTGGCCTGTGCTGGCATGTCCATGTCTCTGGATGGCCAGACACTCAAGAGAAGCGCCTGGCACACCATGACTGTCAGCCAGGCCCGCGAAGCCTACCCCAGCGCCAGTGGCACTGAGAAGACCTTGATGCTTCAGGATGCAAAGGCCAAAGACCGAGCGTACCAGTACCTGCAGGTGAGAGGCTAGGCAGGACAGGGGGCTGCTGTGCCAGGCACTGCAGCTGGTGATGTCATGGTGGGAACCAGGACTGGGACCCTCCATTCTAGGTGCTGTGGTGAAGTGCCAGCTCTGCTCCATGTCTCCAGTGCCTGTACTCTCTCCCCTGGGGTCAAGCTGGTCTCTTGTCAGCAGTGCTCAGCTCCACCTACCACTTCCCATTTCATGCCTGCTGGGTTTGGGGTCAGAGTGGTTCTGTCTGCATGGGGTTGTCTGTGACTCCGTGCCCAAGCTCTCCTGCAGCTTTTATCCCTCTTGTGGCTGGCTGAGTGCCATAGCCTGCCTCGTCACCAGGCTCCCTTCTAGGTCACCCCTCTTCCAATTAAAAACTAATTAACTCTACTCTCCCTTTCCTGGGGGAAGGAGACAGGGAGTGGCAATGCCACAGTGGCCTGAGGCGAGGGTGGCCAGAGCCCCTCTCTGCTGGCCTGGGGGAGCATCGGAGTAGGGTGGCAGCCCCACCACCCTCTTCATGGAGCCTGGGGGACGTTGTCCCCCTGCCACAGCCTGGTAAGGGCCCCGTGGTGCTGGCGTCAGCGGCACGTGGCGAGAGCAGCAGCTGCTACGTCAGCCAAGCGGCTGCACTGGCATGGGTGGGATTTGGCCCAGCCGCGCCTGCTGGGGCGGCTGCAAGGTGGGAGCAGCTGCACTGCCTGTGGTTTGGGAATGGCCGTGCATGGGGAGATGTACCTGCTGCAAGGGATCTGCTCTCCTGTCTATAGGAGCTTTCCCAGGGGTTTAGAGCCCTCAGAGTCTGTCCTTGCAGCTGTGGGGTGCCACGGGGAGGGCAGGGGAGCTGTGCCAGCACATGCACCAGCCTTGGACTGTGCACACATGCTGGATTTGAGTCATGGATGCACATCAGGCTCAGGCTAGCAAGTGCCACACGGCAGATGCGGGGCTTAGCTCTGTGTCCACAGGACCCTAACCATTGTGTCCTCCTATTCTTGCCTCCCACTGCAGGTGCCGCAGGACGAGTGGAGTGGGTACCCAGCAGTGGGCAAGGACGGGGAGATCCCCTGCCGGCGGATGCGCAGCGGCAGCTACATCAAGGCCATGGGTGATGAGGACAGCGCTGACTCGGACATCAGCGCCAAAATATTGCCCAGGGCAGCCACGCGGCGAGACAGCTACCGCCGCTCCTCCAGCGCTGACCAGGCCAGGACCAAGTAAGGGCTGGCACCTCTTGGCCTCATGGGCTGGCGCTCCCAGGGAGGATGAGTGGCATCATCTTTGCTCATGGCCACACTCCTCACAGCAGCGCCACCGAGTTCTGCTCTGAGATGTAGCTTGCTGGGGGTGCTGGGCGCAGACATGGCTGTCCTGGGCTTTGGGGTGCAAACTGCTGCTGCAGCTGCATGCATAGGTTGGGGAGAAGAGGTACATCCAAAAGGAGACAGCTGAGACGTGTCCCATGCTGTGGGTGGCAGGCTGGCTCCTTCATCCCAACCTCAGTGCCCAAAGTGAGCACGTACCTCTCTGGCAGCCCCAGACTGCTCGTTGAGGGTTTCATGCTCCCAGAACAGCAGGGGAGTAGGGACAGTGGCTACCAGGATGATGGAGACTCCCTACTTATGAGGAGTCCCATGGAAAAGACAAGGAGTGATGGGGACAAGTTACTGCTGGGGAGATTCCCATTGGAATCCGGAGTAAGATGTTTCCCTATAAGAACAGTCAGAGGTTGGAATCGTCTCTCAAGGGAAGCAGTGGGGTCCTCTGCACTGGGCAGTTTTAAGGCTCAGCTTGCCAGCATGCTGGGCCAGCTCATTTCAACTGTGCTATCACCTAGAAGGGTTGGGCCAGATGAACCTTGGGGTCCCTTCTGACCTGGCATCCTGTGATTCGGTGGCAGCAGGGGCTGGCAGTGGTGGCTGGCAGGGGCATCGCTGTGGCTGCACTTCCGAATGCTCTGCTTGGATGTGTTGCTTTTGGTGCCATCCCTTCTATTCCCACTGTCTCTCATTAGGTTTGCAAGTAGGCACTATTCTGATTCATATATCTGTAACTGTCCCAGCTGCTGCACGCCACCGCGAATGCTCCCGCGGGGACAGAGCTATGGGCGTTCCTTCACCACTGGCCAGGTAAGGTCCGGTGTCATGGGCACCGTGGGGCAGGCTGGGGCAGGGCGGGTGGTGGATATTCCTCTGAGCGTCTCCCGCCCCGCACTCAGCCCCGGCTCACCACCCCCAGCCTCACCTGCCGCTCTCCCCAGATCAACGATGAGCTCAACCACCAGTTCGAGGCCGTCTGCGAGTCGGTTTTTGGCGAGGTGGAGTCGCAGGCCGTGGAGGCTCTGGACCTGCCTGGCTGCTTCCGCATGCGGAGCCACAGCTACCTGCGTGCCATCCAGGCTGGCTGCTCCCAGGACGACGAATGCCTTTCGCTCTTCTCCATGTCAGCCCCTGCCGGGCCGCCCATCACCAGCAGCATCCTGAAGCCCAGCACTTGTGAGTCCCAGGGGGTGGTTGAGGCTCAGCTGCGGGAGGGACCTTCCCCACTTCTCCCTCCCTGTTCACCTGGGCACTGCCAAGGGCTGCTGCTGTACCATCTGCTGTGCCTGCCCAGTCCCTGGCACAAGGTGTTAGGATCACGCTCAGGTCATGAGCACCCCTTTACATTCTTTACAGTGAGGGTGGTGAGACATTGGCACAGGTTGCCCAGGGAGGTTATGGATGCCCTTTCCCTGAAGGTGTTGAAGGCCAGGTTGGATGGGGCCTTGAGCAGCCTGGGCTAGTGGAAAGTGTCCCTGCCCATGGTGGGGGGTTGGAGCTAGATGACCTTTAAGGTCCCTTCCAACCTAACCCATTCCGTGAACCTATGATCTACAAATCCCACTCAGAGCCTGGCTCTGGCACAGGGCATGAGCATCCTGCTCATCCCGGTCAGGGGGTTGCTCTGTGCCCCCACACCTGTCTGCCATTCCCTCCTTCCCTCCACTTCTGTCCCCATCTCTGCCTCTTGCTGTGTGCTGCAGTGATGTGGACAGTGCTGGTCTGGGGCGGTTTCCTATCCCTCTCTGGGGACAAACTGGTCAGGCAGCCCCATTGAGCTCTATCTCAGATCTTGACCAGCTGAGGTGCAAACCCTGGGCCCTGTGCTGTGGGAGGAGGTGGGCACCATTCCCCCGGGGCTCCCACTGGTGGCGGGCAATGCACAAGTGTCTGAGTTTTCACCTGCCTTTCCATCCTGCGCCTCTCCCACAACAGCCTTCAGTTACAGAAAAGCTCCACCTCCCATCCCTCCAGGAACCAAAGCCAAGCCTCTCATCTCCGTCACAGCGCAGAGCAGCACCGAGTCTACCCACGAGAGCTACCTGCCCAGCGAGGTCACCCGCAGCCCTGCCTGGTCCAAAGACGCCGCGGCCCGCTGCAACTCGGCCGAGAGCCTGGAGAGCTCCAAGGTCACCACCGTGACCCTCGACCTGCCTCCAGTCCAGCCCCGTGCTGCTCCCAAGCCCTCCACACTCATCATCAAGGCCATCCCCGGGCGGGAGGAGCTGAGAAGCTTGGCTCGGCAGCGCAAGTGGCGACCCTCCATTGGTGTCCAGGTGGGCATCGCTACTCCTTCTGTGCTCCAAAGTGGCTCTGATCCTGCCTGGGTGGTGTGGGTGGTGCTGAGCCACCATGCAGTGTCTTGGGACCACCCTTCAGTGCTCTCCCATTGTCCCTTGATAGGTTGAGGCCATTTCTGACTCAGATACGGAGAGCAGGAGCCAGAGGGAGTTCCACTCCATTGGCGTGCAGGTGGAGGAGGACAAAAGGTACCACACAGCTGGGCTGAGACCTGCCACTCTCACTTCATGGGGGAATGGTTTCCCCAGGGCTCCCTGAGCTCCCTATGCCACAACTGTCTCACAGCATCTTTTCGCTCTCTCCTTTTACTGAGCACCAGAGCTCAGCACCATTCCTGTCCCAGGCTGGCGGCCACAACCCAAAGCAGGATCCCCTTCCCTTTGCCCCTGCACCTTGCCACTGCAAATGGGCTGCCCAGGGAAGGGGCTTCCCTGCCCCCACCCTGTGCTTGAGTCTCCTCTGCTGGGCTTGGAGCCTAGAAAAGGATCAGATGAGATCTTTGGGCTTCTCTGCAGCTAAACATGACGTTTTGGCTGGGGTGGGAGTGCTATGTGCCGGGACCCGCATGGCCCGAGGGAAGGGAGCTTCAGCAACTGTGCCCACGCAGCCCTGGTTCATGCTCCTTTCCATCCTGGGTCCAGCACCGGTAGCCATGGAAACAGGCTAAGAGCAGAGGATATGAGAGACAGGAGGATTGTGGCTGCTCAGGGCTGTCCCTGAATGCTCTGGGATCCATCCCCATCTTGCTCTTGGGCATCCCCCACCTTCCTCATGCCCACCACGCTCCCCAGCGGGGTGACAGGTCCCCTTGCCGACCGTGTGGTTGCCCACAGCCTCTCGCTCTCTGCAGGCGAGCGCGCTTCAAGCGCTCCAACAGCGTGACGGCAGGCGTGCAGGCGGACCTGGAGCTGGAGGGCTTCACCGGCCTGGCCGTGGCCACGGAGGACAAAGCCCTGCAGTTCGGGCGGCCCTTCCAGCGGCACTCCTCGGAGCCCGAGTCCGGCCGGCAGTACGCCGTCTACAAGACGGTGCACACGCAGGGGCAGTGGGCATACCGAGAGGACTACCAGCTGCAGTACGACACCGTGGAGGTGCCCCGGCGTGATGCCTGGATTGAGAGGGGCTCCCGCAGCCTCCCCGACTCTGGCCGGGCCTCCCCCTGCCACCGGGACGGAGAATGGTTCATCAAACTGCTGCAGGCGGAGGTGGAGAAGATGGAGGGCTGGTGCCAGCAGATGGAGAGGGAGGCCGAGGACTATGACCTACCGGAGGAGAGTGAGTCAGGGGGGTTGCAGAGTCACAGAATCACAGAACCACAGGATGGTAGGGGTTGGAAGGGACCTCTGAAGCTCATCAAGTCCAATGCCCCAGCCAGAGCAGGATCACTTAAAGCAGATCACATTCACAGATTTCATCGGGTTGGAAAGGACTCTCAAAAGTGACCTTGCCCAACCCCTCTGCAGCAAGCAAGGGCACCTCCAACTAGATCAGGCAGCTCAGGGCCACATCACATCTTATCTGAATGTTTCCAGGGACATGTAGGAGCACATCTAGGTGGGCCTTGAAATTCTGCAGAGACAGAGACTCCACCACCTCTCTGGGCAGCCTGTTCCAGTGCTCTGCCACCCTCACAGTAAAGAAGTTCCTGCTCACGTTTAGGTGGAACTTCCCATGTTCAAGTTCATGACCTCAGTCTGGAGGGACTGGGGGGCCGCAACCACAGTCCTGCAGTGCTCTCGCCTTGCAGTCACTGTGGAGCATCTGCCCTGTCAAGGCTAAAGAGGTTGTATGGAGGCAGAAAACACTAAGAAATCCCCTGGCACTCATGGGGTCTGGAGGAGGGAGGAAATGTCTCATGGGTCGGGGAAAGTCCAAGCTGCAGAGGTTGTTCCATTGCCCCCGAGGAGGAGAGGGTCCATGCCCTGTGGAGTTACTGACTGTCTGCTATCCTCCTGCCAGTCCTGGAGAAGATCCGGAGTGCTGTGGGCAGTGCCCAGCTCCTCATGTCCCAGAAGGTGCAGCAGTTTTACCGCCTCTGCCAGCAGAACATGGTGAGTGCTGGGCAGCAGTGCCATGGGGTCAGCGGTGGATCTTGTATCCTTAGTCGAGGGAAAAGGGACTTTGTAATGGCACAGGGGACAGGTGGGCAGAGAGCTCCCAGCAGCACTGGGGAGAGATGGCAATGTGGCCTGCACAGTGGCCATGAATGACTCTGTCCCCACAGGATCCCAATGCATTCCCTGTGCCCACCTTCCAAGACCTGGCTGGCTTCTGGGACCTCCTGCAGCTCTCCATTGAGGATGTCAGCATGAAGTTTGCAGAGCTCCTGCAGCTCAAGGCCAATGGGTGGAAGATCATGGAGCCCAAGGTAAGGGCTCTCACCTCTCCCTCCCTCCTTCTCAAGCATATCTCTACCCAAACCATAGCTGCTGGGCTGTTGCTGGCAACTGCTTTGAGCAAACACTTGAGAGAGAGAGAGCTGGAAGAAAATGAGGCTAAAGAAAGGGCTGATTCTCTGCCATGGTCTCAAAGCAGCCTTGTGGGGCAGCTCTGGGCAGCGCAGTCTGCAAAAGGCTGAGCAAGGTCCCCAGAGCCCCCAACACAATGAGGACATGGAGAGGGTCCAGAGGAGGGCCACAAAGATGATCCAAGGGCTGAAGCACCTCTCCTGTATGGACAGGCTGAAAGAATTTGGGCTCTTCAGCCTGGAGAAAAGAAGGCTCTGGGGAGACCTTAAAGCAGCCTTTCAGTACCTGAAGGAGGCTACAGGAAGGCTGGGGAGGGACTTTTGATAAGGGCTTGTGGTGATAGAATGAGGGGCAGGGGGCTGAAACTAGAGCAGGGTAGATGTAGACTGGACATTAGGAAGAAGTTGTTTACTATGAGAGTGGTGAGATACTGGAATGGGCTGCCAGAGAAGTTGTGGACACCTCACCCCTCGGAGTGTCTAAGACCAGGCTGGATGAGGCTTTGAGCGACCTGGTCCAGAGCTGTCCCTGCCCATGGCGAGGGGCTCGGAACCGGCTGCTCTTTAAGGTCCCTTGCAACCTAAGGCTCCCCACGGTTGTCTGTGCAGGAGGAGAAGAAGGTGCCTCCCCCGATACCAAAGAAGCCGCCGCGCTCCAAGGTGCACCCGGTGAAGGAGCGCTCCCTGGACTCGGTGGACCGGCAGCGGCAGGAAGCCCGCAAGCGGCTCCTGGCGGCCAAGCGAGCTGCCTCCTTCCGCCAGAGCTCGGCCACCGAGAGCGCCGACAGCATCGAGATCTACATCCCCGAGGCGCAGACCCGGCTGTGACCGCAGCCGCCGCTTTTCTACCCGGACTGGACGGCACGGCCGTAGCTCACTGTGACGGGGGGGGGGGCCGCGGGGACGCCCTGGGGCAGCTCTCGGCCCCACTCACAGCTTCTCTCTTTTCTATCTTCGACCTTTCGTGGATCCGGCCGCGGGTCAGCGCCAGCCTGGTTCTGCCCCGTCCCGTTGCCCCCCCCTGCCCGCATGCCCCTGCCAGCCCCTCCCAGGGTCCGGGGCTCTCCCTTCCGCTGTCCTCCTTGGGGCCGCGTCCCACCTCTCTGTCCCCTTCCCACCCTACCAGACCTTCTGCGCCTCCTTCTTAGCCTGCGTCCCAACTTAAAGAGAGGTGACCCTCAGCCCCCAGCCCTGCTGGAGGGGAGGGGGCTGCAGGCAGGCCCCTTCCCCCGCCCCCCACCTCTCTGTACTCAGTGCAATCCCCCACTCTGCCGTGGGGATGGGACCCTCAGCCCAGCCAGAACCCTCCACCCCCACTCCTCAGACCTGCTAGCACGAGACTTTGGGGTGCTGTGGGCACAAGGGGGGGTCCCTGGTGCTGCCAACACCTGTTTCTGGCTTGACTGCCACGGGTGCCCCAGGGCCCCTTTTCCTCTACACATATATAAATATAACCCGAGGAATAACCCAGGGCAGGTGACCTGAGGTGACCAGGGCAGTGCTCTGGCTGGCAGCACAGAGCAGAGCAGC
The DNA here is from genome assembly GCA_013399055.1 of Ramphastos sulfuratus. NCBI lineage: Eukaryota > Metazoa > Chordata > Aves > Piciformes > Ramphastidae > Ramphastos > Ramphastos sulfuratus. The sequence continues at coordinate 46,560 of WBNM01046352.1, read as the reverse complement.
AGAAAGCCTTGATCACAGGCAACCACCTCTCTTCCTTCACACGGAGCACGGTGACACGCTTCTCCCCCTCCTGCTCAGCCCATCCATCTGTCCCATCCGTCCGTCCTTCCCTCCTGCCAGCCTGGAGTCTGGGAGCACCTCTGCAGCGTGGCAGGTGCTGGGGATGAGGGGGTACAGTTCCTCCCTGCCTCACTGCCTTCCTGGTGTGTGAGAAAGGTGGTAGTGGTGGGGGCACCTGCCAGAGCCCGTTGGCACCTGTGATACCAGATGCTGTGATGGCTCTGTCCTGGGCCAGGCTTGGTGCCAGCAGGTGGGATGGGAGCATGGACATGGCCAGCAGCTGCCCCGTGAGTGTGAAGGGCTGCTAGAGATCACCTTGAGGGCTCACTCGTCTGTACTCCCTGAGCTCCCAGTGCCCTGTGGCAATGGGATACCCCAGACAGGGCTGTTGTGTGCCCATTGCCCTGTGGGGACAAGGAACACCCCGAATGCTGCTGCTCTCAGTTCCCCCATAGCTGTGCACAGATCCAGGAGTATATAGAGCAGGAGCCTGCACCTGCTCCATCCCTGTCACCACCCCATTCCCAGTGCCTCTCCAAGCATCCTGTCATCCCTCCTGTATCCCTCTTAGTGGCAGATGTGAGGAGGGAATCCTTCCCTGTCCTCCACCTCTCCACACCAGCAGCCCCACACAGCATCACCAGCCGCCCCCCAGGCAGGGCCAGTGCGTGCCAGGGAGCTCCCAAAATCCAGGGCCAAACCTTGCCCAGGGTGCTTAGGCAGGGCAGTAGGATAAGAGGCAGCTGGGGGGGCCCAGCTTGCGCCCCCCATATCACAGGGGGGCCAGGGCCAAGCAACAGGATGCCTCTCTGGGGGTCCCTTGCCGCAGGGCGTCTGTGGTGCTAAACACCTCTGGGACAGCAGCGTCTGCTCAGCCACCCAAATCCCTTTCCCACCTTGCTCCCCCTCGCACCTCAGATTTAGGGATGTGCTGGGAAGGGCCCCCCCGGCGCCCCTCGGCCAGCACCGTGCAGTGACCGTGACACGTGGCTCCCTTTTTATTGTAACGATCGCCGCAGGTAATAAAGATGACTTTGGTACTCCGGGCCAGAGCCCCTCCCCGCAGGGACGCGGCTGGTGCCGGGTTCGCCTTTCCCACGCCTGCTGTCCCTTGTGCCCGTGGGGCGGGAGGAGGCTGTCTGAGGGGTGGGACTTGGGGTGTCCATGGGGTGGGAGAGGCTCTCTCCTTCTCGGTATCCCTGCGGGTCTCTCCCCATGGGTCTCCTCACAGCTCTTTCCCTCTGGGTCTTCTTGTGAGTGTCTCCATGAGTCTCTACGAGGACAATTGTGTGGATCTCCCAATGCGTCTTTCCTCAGAGGTCTCTCCTCCTGTGTATCTCTCCATGTAGTTATCCCAGTGGGTCTCCCCTCCAGGCTTCCTCCTGTGTCGCTCCCCACGGATCTCCCCATGGGTGTCCTTATGGCTCTTTTGCTGTGGATCTCCCCATAGATCTCCCTGTAGCTGTCTCCCACGTATCTCCCTGCGGGCACCTGCACGGATTTCCCCGTGGTTCTCTCTCCATGTGTCTCTCCTGTGGGTCTCCCCCCGTGTCTTCCCACCCGTATGTCTCCCCACGGGACACCACCATCCCGGGCTCACTCCTCCAGTGCCGCCGTTTCCGCAGTGTCCGCCAGGGGGCAGAGCCAACCCGCGCCGGCGCTGCAGTTGGCCTGCGCTGACCGGAAGNTCGCTGCGGGGCTGGCTCCGCCCGCGGGAGAGCCCCGCGGGGGCCGGGTGGGGGTCCTGGCGCGGCCCAGGCGAGTCCTGGTTCCTTGTAGGTCAGTGCGCTGCCGTTCGGCGCGGCCTTGCCCGGCTGCGCCTTGTCCCGGCGCTGCCAGCCCGCAGGCCCCGGGCACGGCGGGGCGCTGGGCCCGGCTTGTGACCGCCGCTCTTCGGCCCGTGCCAGGCGCAGCCGCCCGCCGCCATGTGGTCCGTAGTCTGGGCAGCCGTGCGTTCCAAGGCCCCGTACGTCACCTTCCCGGTGGCCTTCGTCGTGGGGCTAGTGGGTTACCACTTGGAGTGGTTCCTCCGCGGGGACCCCCAGCCCGCGCCGGAGCAGGACAAGAGCATCGCGGAGCAGCGAGAGGACCGCAAGCTGCAGGAGATCGCGGGCAAGGACCTGACTAATGTGGTGAGCCTGAAGGACAAGCTCGAGTTTGCCCCTCGGGCTGTACTGAACAGGAACCGCCCGGAAAAGAGCTAATAAAAGTCTTTTGGGCAAAGTGCGTGCCCTGGAGCGACTGTCCTGAGGCTGGGGGTGGTTGCCGCAGGCCTTTGCCCTACAGCAGCTTGCTGTGGATTCCTGTGTCACTTGCACACTGTCCAGCAGCCTCCCTCCTGTACCTGGGCAATATGCTGTGCCCACTGCTGCTGTTCACCCTCCCAGGACCCTCCGAATGGTCAAGGTTTCCTCGCCCTGCAGATGCACTCAAGACAGCACCCAGACCTCTGCTTTGTGGCAGAGCAGGCAGGAAGCTGTGCTCTGGAGATGCAGCACGTTTGACACTCATCAATTCAGCCTGTCCTAGCCCCTGAACCTCAGAACATTCTTGTCCGGGTTCACCCACGTCTCTCTAGGCTTGGTTTCTTTCATAATGTGAAGACAGAAGAAACTTGGACCTGAGTGACACGAGGTCAGGATCAGTCCAACCACCTGTAGCAGGAGGACCTGATGTCCTGCATACAGCTGCCCTGTTGACCCTTGTGACCTCCAACCACAGGACTCTGCTGCTGCGTTACGCTGTGGGAACCTGGACAGTGGTGGAGATCTCAGGGGAGCCTTCTCTGCTTCATCCCCAGGTTTCACAGTGAGGAAGGGGGATGGAGGGAGGTGAAGTCCTGGTCCTGCTTTTGTCACAGAGCTCTGAGCATGGCAGTGGCTTTAGCCTGGCGTGTAGAGAGTGGGGACATCCCTGCCCTGTGTGGAAACAGCCAGAATAAACTTCTGTCAGTCCTTGGGCCTCTGTCTTTTGCATCAGCACCTGGCCCCAGCCCTGGCTGTGTTTTTCAGAAACAACTCTTTCAGCCACGGGAGAAATGCCATAGTTGTCCCTGGCCAGACACTGACCTTGGGGCCTGGTAACTGGGCAGGAAGGAGAGGGAGGCACCCAAATCCCAGCCTGTGCTGTTATGGTGCCTCCCTGCCAGCTGCCCCAGCCACATCACCCACTTCCAGCCCTTTATCTGGACAAGAAGGGCTGTGACAGCACCGGGTGGGGTTGCAGGGGACAGGGAGGGGATCCTACTGGGCAGTCTGTGCCGAGAGAGGCTGGCAGCAAGTGCTGGGCACCTGTGGCTGGCATCCCCTCCGGCTTTCAGTGTCGCCACCAGCCCTGCCAGACCAAACCCTGACTTGAGCAGGGCAGGTAAGGGTGCTGGGCGCCCAGCCAGGGTTATCGCTGCCTCCTGGATTGTTTTTTCCCGTGGTGCCTGAGCGAGGCCTCGGCGCTGCCCTGGCCTGGCCTTCCCCTGCCGGGGAGGATAAATCTGTCGTGGCTGCAGCGAAGCCCTGAGCTCAGCAGCCGCTGCAGCGTTTCACATCGCTGCGTCCTCGGGGCCAGCTCCAGCCCTGCTGACAGCTTCACTGCCTGGCGCTGTTCCTCCGGACCTGCTGTCCCCAGGCTGGATCCCTGCCCTGTGCCGGAGCTCGCTGCCTGCCACCACCAGGAGCTCGCAGGCCTTGGCTGTTGAGACGTGAGGGCAGCTGGGGCTGGGTTAGAAGGTGCCAGAGGAGTCTCAGGGTGATGGAAAGGCTGTCCCAGCCCTGTCCCACTGCCACCTCCTGTGCTGGGGCTCACAGCAGATTCACAGATTGCATCAGGTTGGAAGGGACCCTCAGGAGTCTTCCCTGCAGGCAGCAGGGACACCAACTACAGCAGGCTGTTCAGGGCCACATCGAATCTGACCTTGAATGTCTCCAGAGATGGGGCCTCAACCACCTCTCTGGGCAACCTCTTCCAGTGTTTCACTCTCGCTGTGCAGAACTTCCTCCTGATGTCCAACCTAAATCTCTCCTGCTCCAGTTTCAAACCATTGCCTCTCATCCTATCACCAGAGGCCCTTCTGAACAGTCCTTTCTCAGCCTTGCTGTAGGTTCCCTTCAGGTATTGAAATGTGGTTATGAGGGTTCCCGAGACCCTTCTCCAGGCTGGGCAGGCCTAACTCCCTCACCTGTCTTGGTAGGAGAAGTGCTTCAGCCCTCTGATCACCTTTGTGGCCTTCTCAGGACCCACTGACACACAGACACTCCAGGAGGTCTGTGTCCTTTTATTGGAGGCCCCACAGCTGGACACAGTAGTCCAGGTGAGGTCTCACCAGAGCAGAGCAGAGGGGCAGAATCTCCTCTCTCCAGCTGCTGGCCACATTTCTGGTGCAGCCTGTGAAGCCATTGGCCTGTGGAGCCATTGGCCTGGGATGCCATCGGCCTGGGGTGCCATTGGCCTGGGGTGCAGGTGTCCATTGCAGCTTCTTGTCCACCAGTATCCCCAGGTCCCTTTCTGCAGGGCTGCTTTCAGTCTGGACTGATACCAAGGATTGACCCAAGCTAGCACCTCTCATGCCACCACCCTGCTTGCCACGGCAGCCTGGCACTAACCCCGGAGCCCGTCACTCCCCTTGGCCTTGCTTTCCCAGCCTGGCTGTGGGGCAATGCTGAGCAATGGCTGCTCCCTGTCGTGCAGGGGATGGGAACGATCCCATCCCTTCCCCCAGGCAGGAGCAGCCGGACCCAGCTGGGAAGCCTCTTTGGAGCTGCCATTGTTCCCCCCGCGCCGCAGCGTCTCCCTGCGCTGTTTATAGCTCATTGATCCCCGGTCCCAGGCCTGCCTGGGCACAATTGGGCTTTGTTGGGACCTCGCTGCCCTATTTCCTCCCCTGGGCCCACACCGTGCCGGCTCGGGGGGTTGCTCCAGCACCATGCTGGGGCAGTGGAAGCACTGAGCCCTGATAGTGGCTGTGCAGGCACCGATGGCACCTGCCTGGGCAGCCCCTGCCCAGCTGGCCCAGCTGCATTCCCAGCTGGTGTCCCTGCGTCTGCAGGCTCTGACCCCACCTCCAGCAGTGCTGCGGGGCTATGGCTCCCTGCAGGCGCTGGGGCAGGGGTGAAGCTGCTTCCTAGAGCTGGTTGCCTTTCTGCTAAGGCCTCGGTGCCGTCATCCCACCCTTCCTCCCATTGAATCCCAACAATGTGCTGCTGCCTGGAAGCGCCGGCGGGACGAGAGCGGCAGCCGGCGAGAGCCCGGGGCTGGGGCAAGCAGCTGCGGAGGCTCATGGAGAGCAGGAGGAAGTTTTGCTGAGTAAACCATCCTGGCACTAACCTGGCTTCCCGAGCCCGCACGGGGGCAGGTCCTTGGTCTGCTCCAGTGCCTTTGTAAGCCACATGTTCCTCTGTAATCCAGCTGTTCCCAGCGTGGCACAGCTGGGCGCTGCAGTGGGAGCCTGGCAAGGAGCTGTGCCAGCAGTGTGCCCAGGGGTGTGTGAGGGGAGAACCTGGCCTGCAGACTGCTGTTTTCACAGCATGGTAGGGGTTAGAAGGGGCCCCTGGAGATCATCCAGTCCAATCCCCCTGCCAGAACAGGATCACCTAAAGCAGGTCACACAAGAACATGCCCAGATGGGCCTTGGAAGTCTCCAAAAACAGACTCCACCACCTCTCTCGGCAGCCCGTTCCAGTGCTCTGTCACCCTCCAAGAAGTTCCTTCTCATGGTTAGATGTAGCTTCTCATGTTCAAGTTTATCCCCATTACCTCTTGACCTGTCAGTGGGGACCACTGAGAGGAGTCTGACCCCACCTTCCTGCCACCCACCTCTGAGATATCTGTAAGCATTAACAAGATCCTCCTCCAGCCTCCTCCTCTCAAGCTAAACAGCTCCAATTCTCTCAGACTTTTGCAGGACAACATCTTCTCAGGGCTCCTCCAGCTTTGGGACAGTCCCAGCAGAGCTGGTTGTGGCTGTGCCGTGCCACAGGGTAACTGCAGAAGTGCTGCCTGTCCCTGCTCAGTACCTGCTGTGCCCCAGGTTTGGGGTTAGCAAACTGAGCCTCTGCCCTACCCGGGACTGGGTTTGCTCCCAGGGGACCATGGTGAACATCTTGTGAGAGAAGCAGATGGAGCTTTCTGGAGGCAGGATGCAGGGAGTGAGCTGGGGCCATGCAGGGACCCCATCTGTGCCGAGACTTGTAGGGGTCAGCCTGGGGGAGCTGGGACAGCTGCTGTGCAGGCAGAGGCAGTGAGAGCATCCCCCAGCTGCTCGGCACAGCTCGGCATGGCCTGGACTACAGCAGACGTCCGGTGAGGTCAGAGCAGGGATGCAGCAGCTGCATGGGGCTGGGGATACTGTGACAAGGACACAAGGGCTGCTCATCGGTCCCCTTTCTGCAAAGCCTGGAATGACAATGCTCCGGGGAGGGGAGGAGCGGTGTGGGGGACCTCCCAGAGGCAGGGAAGCTGTGACCTGGAGGGATTTGTGCTCCGGTGTCCCGTCCCAGAGCAGTGCAGTCACGCTGAGGCAGCCGGCACGGGCTCCTTGGCTTTCTGCAGAGCAAGGACACATCCTCCCTGCCTGACCCCTGCACCCCCTGCATGTCTGCTCCCTCCCTTGCCCCGGCCAGTCGAGGCTGTTTCCCAGGCTCTGGCTTTGCCCTTTCCTCGAGTGCAGCCAAGTCCTTTCCCAGCCTCCCTGTTTCACTTTCCCCTTCCTGCCATGGCTGCATGGCACAAGCCCACTATGCCATGCCCAACAGCTCCTTTCTGCAGCCACCAAAAGCCCTGAGATGCTGTGAGAGAGGAGCATCTCTGCTCTGCACTGAGACACAGCCCCTGAGCCCTGGATGGGGACAGCTGTAGCAGGAAGTGTCCCCTTCAGCATCTCCTCTTCTTCCACCCACAGCTCAGAGCTGACTCCCCCAGCACCTCAGAGCCACCACAGCTGCTTACCTGTAGACCACATCATGGAGTCATGGAATCGTTTTGGTTGGAAAAGACCTTTAAGATCACTGAGTCCAACCATTCTCTGGCTCTACCAAGGCTGGTGCTAAACCATGGCCCTCAGCACCACATCTCTGTGGCTTTGAAACACCTCTAAGGGCGAGGATTCCATCACCTCCCTGGGCAGTCTGTGCCAGGCTTTGAGAACCCTTTCGGTGAAGAAGTTTCTTCCAATGTCCAACCTAAACCCCCTCTGGTGCAACTCGAGGCCATTTCCTCCTAACTAGTGACTTGTTCCTAGTAAGAGGAGACCAACCCCCACCCGGCTCCAACCTCCTCTCAGGGAGCTGTAGAGAGCCAGGAGGTCTCTCCTCAGCCTCCTTTTCTCCATGCTAACCAACCCCAGGTCCCTCAGCCGCTCCTCACCAGCCCTGTTCTCCAAACCTCATGGACTATCAACCTCCCCACACATCAACCTCCCCCAGCTCCGCAGGCAGCAGCCTCTGCCCGCCCAGTGCTGTGCTGGGATGATGCCTGGAGCGGCTGACAGGGACAGGACCCAGCCAGAGGCGGGCACGGGGGATGCCAAGCCGAAGGGCCCCGTTGCTGTGTGCGAGGAAGCGGCTGGAGGGCAGGCACAATGTCAGGATGCGGGGGGCGGTGTGGCCATGGAGGGAGCTTCCTCCCGCCCGCCGTTCCCACGCGGGGCTGCTTTGTCTGCCCTGCCCGCGCGTGGAGGGATAAATATAGCCCTGAGCTGGGCAGGAAGACAGCCCTGGGGCTCTGCCTGCCTTTCACAGCATCACAGAATGCCAGGGGCTGGAGGGGACCTGCAAAGCTCAGCCAGTCCAACCCCCCTGCCAGAGCAGGGTCACCCAGAGCAGATGACACAGGAACACATCCAGGGGGGTTTGACTATCTCCAGAGAGGGAGACTCCACAGCCCCCCTGGGCAGCCTGTGCCAGGGCTCTCATTCTCACAGGGGGAAAATTCCTCCTCATGTTTAAATGAAACTTCCTCTGCCTCAGCTTGCACCCAGTGCCCCTTGGCCTGGCACTGGGCATCACTCAGCAGAGCCTGGCTGCAGCCTCCTGGCACTCACCTGTACATATTGATACCCATTGCTGAGGTCACCTCTCAGGCTCCTCCAAGCTCCCAGCCCCAGCTCCCTCAGGCTCTGCTCCTACCAGAGCTGTTCCATTCCCTTCAGCACCTTTGTGGCTCTGTGCTGGACTCTCTCCAGCAGTTTTGTGTCCCTCGAGCTAGGGGCCCCAGGACTGGACACAGTACTCCAGATGTGGCCTCACCACAGCCCTTCTAACCTACCCCAGACTGGCATTGCCATGTGCCCAAGGGACACCCCCCCACCCCCCCCAGCTTCAGGCTCTTAGTGGTCAGGTCAGGTGTGTATCCATCTGTCTGGCTGTCCATCCACCTCATAGACCCCCAGGACTCTCAGGCAGGGGTACAAATGCTGCCCTCCTTCAAAACCCATGCAGAGCCCACAGCCTGTGAGTGGCCATGGGAGCAGTCCTGTGGGGCCATGCCTAGGGCTCTCCACCATCCTGGCTGGTTGTGGTGGGCTCTGGTGTCTGGGCATCACTGGGACTGTGCTTGCTGCCCATTATCCCAGAGTTGGGTCTTGGGGGGGTGTCCACAGGGAGCCCCTCGTTGCATCCTCTGCTTGTCCATGCCACCACAGGGCTCAGCACCATGGTATGGGGCTGAGCATTCCCAGAAAGGGACTGGAGGGCCCTGTTTACTCAGGAGGGAGTGTGGAGGTGTGAGAAAGGTCCTGTGTCCAACCAGCCCCTGTCTGTCCCTTGGCTGTGCCAAAGACCTCCAGCGGGGCCAGCCCTTATCAGCTGCAAACTTTTATTTGCCTAAGGGACACCCACCTGCCTTCGGGGGGGGGGGGGGTGCTGCCTGCACTGTCCCCCACGCTGACCTAGTCTCACCGCGAAGCCCTCGCTGTTGTTGTTGGCACATGCCGTGGGCAGGCTCTGGTGACACCAGGTCGCCGCGGCCACCTCGAGCTGCCTGGGGAACAATAGCGGGACCGAGCCGTGTTTGCGCAGCCCCCGGCCGGGCGCCGTGGCCGGGCGAAGGGCTCTCGGCTCTCTTGTTTTGCCCCTTGCAGAGCTGTTTGGACAAGCGCTGATGCCAACAAAAACAGCGGCCCGGGAGCGGGGCTGCCGGCGGTGGGTACGGAGCGGCTGCTCCCTTACCTTTAACACGGCCGTTTCCTCCCGGCCCTGCGCTGCGCTGCCCGCCCCCCCCGCGAAAGCTGCCCTGCTCTGGGGCTTTGCGGCTCTGCGGATGCCTGTGAAGCACTGGGCTGGGGTCCCCGCATCGCGCTGAAGTCGCCCAGGGAATCCCCTCTGGGCACAGTGGGTGTAGGGCAGCGCCCGTCTGGAGACGGTGGGAAGGGGGACAGGGGAAGGCTGAGAGCCGGTAGCATGTACCCCAGGCCCCCGTCCCAAGGGTTTTTATCCTCCTGCCCATGCCCAGAAAGGAAAAAAGCCAAGGGTGGGCTCAGCCAGCAGCTCAGGCTCTGCACCAAGGGTAGCACAGGCTCAGCCAGCAGCACAGGCTCACACCAAGGGTAGCACAGGCTCAGCCAGCAGCACAGGCTCACACCAAGGGCAGTACAGGCTCAGCCCGCCGCCCACGCTCACCCAGCAGGCCGGGCTCACTCCAAGCGCAGCACAGGCACCCCCAGCAGCACAGCCCCAC
>WBNM01046352.1:0-36408 GCA_013399055.1 Ramphastos sulfuratus | reverse complement strand
CACCAAGGGTAGCACAGGCTCAGCCAGCAGCACAGGCTCACACCAAGGGTAGCACAGGCTCGCACCAAGGGCAGCACAGGCTCAGCCAGCAGCACAGGCTCACACCAAGGGCAGTACAGGCGGGTGCCTCCCTCCCCTCTTCCTCCAGTGGCTGATGGCAGTGATATCTCCCCATATCACCCATATTTCATTTTCTCCAGGGTATTTTTAGTCTGTCCCACCCTCGCTGGAGAGGCCCTCGGCTGAGGGCTGGCTGCCCTGGGCTGGCTTGGCCAGAGAAACTAAACAACAGCCCCAGCCACATTGTGTGTCTTTATCAACGCCTCACTTCCACCTATTATGCAGCCACCAGCAGCTCCACAGCTTCCACTGGGTTTATCTGCAGCAGAGCTGGGGCACAGGGCTGAGTTCTGCTTGGGGCCACCCAGAACCAGCACCACGATGATATCCTCTGACAGCCCCTGGGCTGAGGCTGGAACACCTGCAGGGAGGGTTTTTCTTTCAGTGTTGTGAGACACCGTCAGCACAGCTGAGCCTCAGGGGGTGCCCATGCTTCTCATTGCCCACAGAACAGCAGCTCCCTGCTCCTTCAGCCCCTAACCTTCACTCATCCTTCCCAAAGCAGCTGCAGGAAGCTCAGTCACACCACACTTCACCTTTTTCGTTCATCCAAATTTATTCAACAAGATGTAACAGTGAGTCTGCCAGGGAGGGGAAGGAAATAGTACTGAGGGCAGTGCCCACATCCCATGCTCCTGCCTGGGTCACGCAGGACCCACAGCTCCTTGGTCAGAGTAGGACACTGCCCTTTCACAGCATCCTGGCCTGGAGAAGCTGGAACAACTCTCATGGCTGCAGTTGGTTCTTCCATCCCATCCATTCCCCTTCCAGCACCTCAGCCTCCAGCAGGACTTGACCAGTGCAAAGTAATAAAATCAATAACAGCCCTCCTCAAACAGCAGCTGCCAGGCTAATTCCTCCCCCCAAACCCACAGGGCTGGTGGGTGCATGGCCCAGGCTGGACACAGGTCCCCAGATCCTCACACAACTGCACCTTTAAGGCAGAAGCTGCATGCTCAGGCCAGTGGGTTAAAAATAACTTAGAGGCACAGACCAGATGGGAAAGGGTCCAGGGCCAGGAGGCCGGGGTGGGGCTCACACTCCTAGGGCAGTGGAGTGGTGACCCTGCAGCCATGGGGATCAGCTGGTCACTGCAGAGCCTCAGCCCAGAGCTGCTGGTGGCTTAACCCCTCTGTGTCCCATGGGGAAGGGGCAGCTCCTGCAGCAAACCCCGGGCAGGAGCTGCTGGTCCTACTGGCTCTGTGCCAGGGTCACAGGAACAGCACAGGGCTGGCAGCCAGGAGTCATCCCAGGCTGAGCCTGCTCCATGCAGGGGCTGGAGGCGAGTGGCTTCCCACGGCCACATCCTGGCTCTCACACCAGCGAGGACCCGGGAGATGGCTGAGCCACGGAGCCTGAAGGGCAGCAGCCTCCCGCCATGGCCCTGGGGACAGCCTGTTCCCAGCCTGTGGCTCCAGGGGTTTCTCCCTTTCCCACGGCAAGGCACACAGGACACAGCGTCCTGGGGAACTGTCTGCAGCTTCCTTCCTTGCAGGGTCTGTGGGGAAAAGAGGAGGGAGTGGAGGCTCTAGGACAGTGCTCGGTCCTGCTCCTGAGCATCACATCCCAGACACGGACAGGTCAAGGTGGGCACAACCTCCAGAGCAGGGCCCACCCATATGGCACCGGGCAGGAGGCAGCTGCCCTTGCAGGCACAAGGGATCAAGCAAGGTCCCCTCGGCCAGCCAGGGCAAGACTGGCACTAGACATACTGCTTCTTGGAGGCTGAGCTCCCAGGCCGGCTGCACAGCTTCTCCTCCAGGGCAGGGGTTTCAGCAGTCCTGGGGGCATAGGGGTCCGACAAGGGTCTGCTACTGCTGGCCAGTGCCAGATTCTCCTCGTTGTGGAAGTTGGCCCAGTTCTGCTCACTGGAGAGCTTGTTGTAGGCCTGGTAGGGTGGCATGTGGCTGTCAGCCATGGGCAGGAAGGGGTAGTGCTTGGGTGCGTAGGGACCAGAGACCATGTTGTCAGCAAAGGTGTCCTGGCTCGGGCCAGCTGGCCTAGACACCTTCCTGAGGTTGCTAAACAGGTTCTTGCAGCACAGGTGGAAAAGCTCCAGGAGATTGAGGACTAAGGAGATCAGGCCCATCACCAGCATGAAGATGATGAAGACACTCTTCTCAGTGGGGCGGGAGATGAAGCAGTCCACTTGATGAGGGCAGGGGTCCCTCTCGCACACGTAGCGAGGCACCATGGAGAAGCCATACAGGTACCACTGCCCGAGGAGGAAGCCAGCCTCAAAGATGCTCTTGCAGATCACACTGCTGATGTAAGTCCACATCAGCGCACCTCGGATCTTGAGCCGCCCATCCTCCGTCACGCAGATCTTGGACATCTTCTTCTCCACCACTGCCAGGGCCTGCTCGATCTTGGGGTCCTTGCTGAGCACAGCTCGCAGCTCGCTCTCCTGCTGCTTCAGCTTCTCCTCCTTCCGGGAGAGGTACACAACGTGGCCGAGGTAGATGAGGGTTGGGGTGCTGACGAAGAGGAACTGGAGCACCCAGTAGCGGATGTGGGAGATGGGGAAGGCTTTGTCATAGCAGACGTTGGTGCAGCCTGGCTGCTTGGTGTTGCACACAAAATCTGACTGCTCGTCCCCCCAGACGGACTCCCCAGCCAAGCCCAGGATGAGGATGCGGAAGATGAAGAGCACAGTGAGCCAGATCTTCCCGATCACGGTCGAGTGCTCCTGGACTTGGTCCAGCAGTTTCTCCAGGAAACCCCAGTCACCCATCTTCTAGGGACACCTGTGCCTCTGCCAGCAGAGAGAGGAGGGGAAGGGAGCCCAGTTAATCCTCTGCTTCCATGATGGAGGACGCAGGGCAGATGGAGTCACCTCATCCCCGGGCTTCCTCGGGACATGGCTGCTCTATAAACCCAGCAAAGCCACCGAGGAACATTCCAAACCCTGGGAGTCTGGCAGCATTGTGGAGCCCAAAAGTAGGTAGATGGGGCTGAGGGGAAAGCAGGAGAGCAGGGATTCACCTCCCCCAGCAGCACCCAGACCACTGCACCCACAGTTTGGGGCTGTCCTGGCCTCCCAGCACATAGCCCATGGGCTGGTTTGGGGCTGCCCAAGGAGGTCACAGCCACAGCAGCCAGAGAGGGGATGTGGTAGGGGCTCACAGCAACAACCCAGAACGGCCTCACCCCTGGCTTTCCCGAGGCACAGAGAGCAGCAGGGAGTGCAGCCCCGCCACCTCCCGGGACACAGCAACCACTCCAACACCACCCCAGGGCTCACCTTACGCTGGCAGGACAGTCCCCAGCCAGCTCCCTTGCCGTGCCCTCTGCCCCTTGCCCACCTCGGGGACACCCCGAGACAACTCACCGACCACAGACCGTCTGCAGGGACCCCTGCGAGTGTCTCAGCCTCACCTCACCGAGCCTGGTCAACACCTCCCGTCTGGGAGGGAGGAAACGGCCCCAGCTATGCGTCCTAATTAACCTTCGTTAATTAAACCGGCAGAGGTGACAGCTGGGCCCGTTAAAGGGACACCCAGCCCGGGCGGCGCGCCCCGGGCAGCGGCTGAGAGCCGCGGAGGATGCCTCGATGCAGAGTGGCAGAGATGGGGGTGGCCCTGTCGCAGCGTTCCCTGTCCCGGTGTCCCCGAGCGGTGCCCAATGTCCCGGGGTCCCAAGCACCCCTCACTCACCGCCGCCGCTGCGGGCAGGTCTCGCCTGGTTCGGGCTCTGCCGGGTGTGAGGGGCCGGGCCGGGCCGGACGGCTTTGACCATGCGGGGCCCGGGGGGAGCCGGGGGAGGAGCGCGGGCAGGAAACCGGGGGCTGTGCCGCAGGTGTGCGGGGCCGCCCCGCTCCGCTGCTCCGGCCCAGGGGTGTCCCCGGCTTAGGGATCGGGGGTGGTGGAGACGTGGAGCATCCCCTGGGGACAGCTGGGACCCACGGAGGCAGCCGGGACAGCCGAGACCCCTGAAACTGAAGCCGTCGGGGGCGCTGGGAAGCCCTGGTGTCGCTGCGCGAGTGTCGCTGCGCGGGTTGCTGCCCCTCGTCTGCGGATACAGCTCCGCCACCGGGGAAAACCCCCTGAGGGAGTATAGGGACCTTCCCAGGGTTCTCGGAGCCTGCCCACACGTGGGACCCTGAGCCTGGCACCCCACTGTGTGCCCCTAAAGGTGGGGGGTGCAGGTTGGCAGACAGGGTCGGGGGAATGCCCCAGAGTGTCCCCGGGGATGTTCCGTGCTCTGCTCGTCTCGGCCGAGCTGCTGCTAAGGGTGCGACGGGCGCTGGGTGGTGCTGGAGCCACACCGGAGCTGAGCCGTGCCGGGCACCGGGGAACTGGGGAACCGAGACCCCCCCGCCTGTTTCTAGGGGGCTCAGAGGAGGGTGCAGGGGACAAGGAGCAGGGATAGTGGGTGAGCAGATGTTGATGTTTTACGCACAGGCTAAAGTCCTGCTGGCTTTGAGCAGGAGACAAAAGCCCTGTGCGTGCCCCCTGGGACTATCTTACAGAGGCCAGCAAAGGCTGGCACACATGGCATGGAGGGCTTGGGCTCTCGAAAGCAGAAACTGGGCCAGTTCACACACAGACCCGAGAGCTGCTGCCTCTCCCACAGTGAGTTGTGGCATTTCCTGTTCCCAGACAGGGCAGAGCTGAGGACACATAATTATGTTTAATATAAAATAATTGCCATGCTTCAGGTAATGCCCATGTGCCACTCCATGCCCTGGCACCAGCGTGCTGCAGAGCCCAATGCCCATCTCCCAGTTAACTCACCATGAATCCTGCTTCCCCCTCTCACCACCCTATAGTAGTACCAGGCTGCCTAGGTGGCATCATCTCCTTTTGGTGCCGGTCCCCAGTGATGCTCTGTGCCCTGCCAGCCCTTGATGGGTGAAAGCAATCATCTCTGGGAAGCTGCTCCAAAACCACAAAGGTGGTGCCCTCACTGATGAATTTGCCAGCTCCCACGGTGCTTTACTCATTAGGAGGGTAATGCCCAAGACAGGCTTCACCCATGCCAGTGAGCTGTGTGGGTGTTCCAAAGCAGACCCACACTGGTGTCAGAGCTGCTTCCCAGTCAGACTTCCTGTGCTGTGCAACCTCCTGGAGCATCCTTCCTTTGGCACAGGGTGCCCTATGCCCAGGGCTGGCACCACAGGTGACATGATGCTAGTCCCACACTGGAAGCATTTCTTTGTGTCCCAGCACAGAGATGTGCCACCCTCCTGGCAGCGTGGGCATCACCATCGCAACCTCTGCTGGCGGTTGTGCACACCGCGGCGGAGCGAGCTGGGAACAGGTCTGGCTGGGGCACCAGCAGACCCCATGTGGAGCGCTGCTTAAGGAGAGATTAAGTGGAAATCATTTCTATTTATTGTAATATTTATCAAGGTTTAGTAAATAATTGATGCTGATCCCTCCTTCATTTCCTCAGGGGCTGCCTGCACTTCTGCTGGATTAAAGTTTAACACGGCGTGACGAGCTGGGAGGAGCTGGGAGCTCGACCCACGCTGCCCAGCAAGCCCTGGCCACGGGCTCCTGAGGAACCTATTGCAAATCCATTTCCTCTGCCCTCACCAGTCCCTCCCCACCCTGAAGTACAGCATGCAGAGCAGTCCCTGTGTACAAACATGACCTTTATTGGCCTTTTAGATCTGCAGCTTGAGCTGCAGGGGTCAGGGAGGACGTGAAGGTATCGAGGGGAGCAGCAGAGCCAGCAAGGGCATTTGGGCAAGACAGTGGCATGGTGCCTGTATGAGCACAGGGGAAAAACTGCTTCTGCTCCAGTGCTGGCAAACTGGGGGCTGTCACTGTGCTAGGTGACACCAGCCCTCAGCAGGCACCAACCGATGCATGTGTACGCAGAGCTGGAGGAGGCAAGAGGAGCTGCTGGGACACATGAGACCCTTGCTCCTCCCTCACCATCCCCAGTCCCTGTGCTGTCCCAGCTTGATGGCTCCATCCTTGCAGCTCCTGACTGGCCTTGCTGCTGGGTAAGGCACTGGTGTCTGTGTTGATGGGATGGCCAAACCCCAGGGTCCACGGTGTGCAGACAGAAGAGCTCCAGGGCTGCCTTAGCCTTACCTGCATCTGCTCAGGCACCCGTGGGTCTCTTGAGAGGCTTCGGTTTGTTGGCTGTGGTTATTTTTCACATGGGTTGGCTCTCAAGGGTTCAAGGACTTGGCAGGCTTGAGATGCTGCTGGGCCAAGCGGAAGGTGAAGGGTCCTGGAAGGGTGAGCTCACAGCTCCTCTCCTCTGTGGAAAGAACAGACACCCTCAGGCATGCCCATGGGCACCAAGTAACCACCTGCCATGGAGCATGCCTGTGTCACTGGGGTACCAAGGGACATGCCCATAACCCTGAGCAAGAGAGTTCCCATGGATGTGGCCCCTTCCCTTACAGCCACTCACATCCTGGCTGAAGAGCTTGGTGGTAGCCTCACCAAGTGGGCACCTCGGGGGACAGCCATCCCAGGACATGTCTCCTTCCCAGCACCCCATCAGACAGCAGACAAGTTGGGATACCACAGGGCTGCCACACACCTTGCCTGGGACTTGCTGTCCTTCTCCTCCAGCTTTGGGTGGCACTGGCAGGTGGAGGCCTTGCTGTAGCTGACGGAGCGCTTGACAGACTTCTTCCACTTCCGCGCGCTCTGCACAACCCGCTTGAAAATGAGGTAGAAGATCTCACAGACGGTGAGGACAATGCAGATGGAGGAGGCTCCCACCATGAAATAGGTGAAGACTCTCTTCTCCGTCGGCCGAGCGATGTAGCAGTCTACGGTGTTGGGGCAGGGCTTGTCGGAGCACTTGACCAGCCGTGGCAAGTCGAAGCTGTCCCACATCTTGTGGAGGAGGTAGAGGAACAGGATCTCTATGATGAGCTTGAAGAAGAGGCTGAGCAGGTAAGTCCACCACAGCCCACCGTGCTTCTTGCCCGTGTTGCTGTAGAGCTTGGGACAGTTCTCCCCATTCTTCTCCCTGTTCTTCTTCTCGCGGTCTTCCCGGTAAGCCACATGCATGATGACCAGGAGGGAAGGACAAGTGACAAAGATGAGCTGCAGGGCCCAGAGGCGGATGTGGGAGATGGGGAAGAAGTGGTCGTAGCAGACGTTGGCGCAGCCTGGCTGCCGCGTGTTGCAGTCAAAGTCCTTCTGCTCGTCGCCCCACACGCGCTCGGCTGCCACCACGTAGACCAGCACGCGGAAGACGAAGACCACGGAGAGCCAGATGCGGCTGAAGGCTGTGGAGTATTTGTTGACCCCACTGAGCAGCGCCTGCAGAGTTTTCCAGTCCATGGTGTCTGGTGGAGATCAGAGTCACCCAACCTGGAGCAGGAGCGGCAGAGGCAGTGGCTGAAGGGCAAGACAAGATAGCAGTGCTGCAGCTCATCTCCCGCTGCACTCAGCTCATTGACCTCCTGCAGCCTCTCCTTCCACCACATGAGACTCATTTGGGGGGGGCAACATCCCACCTGCAGTGTCCTCACACCCTCTTGGTGAGAGGTGAGTCAACACCTCTGCCCCTCCCCCCTCCTTCTGATGGGGCCTTTGCTGAAGGGAATGAGCCACTCTGCCAAGTTCCTGCCACCAAGTCCCTGCCCTGATGGCACAGGTTGTATAACTTGGCAGCACAATCTGCTGGAGTGGGCCAGGATCAACACTCCAACGTTGTGCAGGGCACTTGGCATGTCAGCAAAGCAAAGGCTTGTGTGGACACCAGCCCTGCCAGCTGGCAGGACCCCTGGGACAGGGGTAGGAGGAGGCCCTGGAGCACATTTCCATCTCCAACCACTTCTTTCTCCTGCTCTGCTGCTCACAGAGGCAGTACCTGAAGGGGGCTGTGGGAAAGCTGGGGAGGGACTTTTTACAAGGGCTTCTGCAGGGTTGGAGCACCAAAGTGCTGCAAGGTTCTAACAGAAAGAATGTGCCAAAGCCCCATGGGAACCATGACTGGCCCAGCAGGTTGGGGCCAAGGAGGTGGCACAATGGCTTGCAAATACTGCCAGGGGGACACATCCCAAATATCACCAGCCCCGACGTCTAACTGCTGTGTTTTCTAAGAGATGCTCTGTGTAAGAAGGTTGGACCTGTCAGACAAAGGCTTTGTGTGTGGCACACCCCAGGAGAGCAGGACAGCCCAGGGCCCAGCGGGCAGCTCCAATGTCAGGCCAAATCAATCACAGAACTGTTTAGGTTGGAAGAGACCTCTAAGGTCATCAAGTCCAGCTGCCAGCCTGACACCACCGTGGCCACCAAAAGCTTTGTTCAACCCCCAGGAGCTAATTCCTTCCTTTCCAGCTGCTTGGGTCAGTCAGCAACGTCTGCTCAGGTCCTCACTCCCAAGGACCTGCTGCCCATCACCCACTCAGTGCCCTCCCAGACGTACCTGGGGGAGGCTCAAACTCATTCCCTGCTCACCGGGGGCTGCGAGGTGGGAAGTGCCCAGCCTGGGGCATAGCCAGGGATGTGATGGCACACAGACAATCGAGGGCCCCTCGTCTGGGCAGGGCTGTGTGATGTGATGAGATGTGCCAGGGCTGCAGGGAAGGAACAGAGCCTGAAGTGCTGCCTGCTGCACAGGAGGCCACCAGGAGCCTGTCCCTGGCTGGGGCTACCCCACAGCAAGCCCCAAACCTGCCACTGCTCTCCCACACTGCCGAGCCAGGGATATACCAAGAAGTGTGGCTGAGCCAAGCAGGGTGAGAGGCTGGGGGCTTGTGTCAGGTGCCAGGGCAGTGTCTCTGTGCCCACCCATCTTTGCTCCCATCCCACCTGAAGCCAGGAGAGCCTCCTCCTTGGCAGACCCGTGGCAGCAAGCCAGGGTGGGCAGCAATGAGGAGGGAAGCAGCTGCTTTCCCACCACAGCCAAAAGCACGTGCCAATGGCTGGAGCACCTGCCAGTGCCCCCTTGCCAGCCTGCCAATTCACCCATGCCCCCATCTCAGTGCCTTTCCAGCACTAGTACTCAGCTGTCCAGCACCCATGTGCCCAGCTCAGCCCAGTGCTGGCTCCAACCATGGATCAGTGGTGGGATGGGAAGGGGGCATTGAGTGCCGTGCCAGGTCGTGCGCTGGGGTGCAGTGCCGTGGGAGCTCCACAGCCTGGCCAGCACTGGCAGACAGCCAGGCAGAGCAGAGGCAACGCTCCGGGTGTGCTCAGCTATGCCTGCAGCACTGATTTGCCTCCCGTGAAGCCCAGCAAACTTGGCAGCCCCCAGCGTGCCAGTCTGCTGTGTCACCAACAGGTCCTGCCCCATGTGGGTACAGGGTGCTGGGCTCGAAAATGCCCAGTTCCTGCCTGGGGTGCAGACATGACAGAGTGCATCTGAGCCCGTTCTCAGGGTGAGGGAGGGTTCAGCTTCTTTCAGTCTCTGGGGAGGGTGATGGGACAGAGAAGCAGGTTCTGGGGTGCTCCTCCTGCTCCTTGGCATGCCACGCTGTGCCGACCCCCTGCATCACCCCCTGGGCACACAGCATCATGGGCCAGGGAGCCCAACACTGCCTGTAGGGTCCCAAGGTGGCAGTGTGTGATGTTGAGGACCCCACATTCAGGCACCTCAGGCACAGCAGCCCCAGCCCTAACCCAGCTCACACCCACAGCCTGTTAGCACCATGGGGTCTGCGCCCCACAACCAGCAGGTCCTCAGCAGCCCCATGAGCACCCCACACCTCTGCCCACCCGCCAGAGTTACCTGCCCAGCCAGGAAAGGGCCGGATGGAAGTGGCTGTGCCCAGGCAGCTTTGGCAGCGAGGATCCTCTGTCCTGGTGTGAGTCTGGAGCCCTCCTGTGTGCCCAGGCTGTGCCGGCGGCACTGAGCGGAGCGGGGAGGGGAAGGTTTGCGCTGGGTGAGTCTGCAAACAGCTCCTGCAGAGCTTCTGCCGCGGCACAAGCAGCCACACGCTGGGGTTGAACAATCAAGGCGGGTCAGGTCCTGCGTGAGATAAGCCGAGCTGGATTCCTCTGCAAGCGGCTCCTGCCAGGTGATGCCCTGTCCCCTGCTCAGGTGGTTCTGGGCAAGCCCAGCACCAGGGCAAGCCCAGAGTGGCTGGGGCTCAGCACCAGGCTCACCCCCGTCTCCCCAGCTCTGGGTCAGCCAGCAACTGTTGCTCAGGATCATGAGTTGCACAATCCCAACCCACTTCTGCAAGGATTTTGCCTTGGAAATAGTTTTGCAATAGCTCATCAATGGCTCCAACGCACAGCACCTGGAGCCACCGCCCTGCCGGCCGTGGGGCGTCCTGGATGAGGCTTTCCCAAAGAGTGGCACAGCCCAGGTGGCAGAGTATGGCACTAGGGTCCCCATTCAGTGGGGCCTTGCCCTGCCCATGGTCTCCATGCCTGTCCTGTGGATCCTGGGTGTGTCCCTAAGGGATGTCCCTCTGCCCAGAGTGCCAGTGGGTTCCAGCAGGCTGAGTCAGCTCCTCCATGCCAGTGCATCTGGGTGCCCACTCAGCCGCCCCCCGTGGAGCTGCCCTGTCTGGTGCCTCTGCAGACGTGGCCCGGGCATGGATGCGTTTCCACTTGCTCACAGCTTACCCGGCCCCTTGGCTGCCCTGAAGCGTTCCTGGCATTGCTTTGGCACACCCTGGGGCCGAGCACACCACGGCACTTTCCCTGGCCCTTGGAGCCCCACAGGGCTTCTCACCAGGGCCACTCCTCCATGGGACGTTTGAAGTGCCAGGTGCTCAGTGCCCTGAGAGGTTTGCTCCTCTTACCCCGGTGGGTAAGGAGCTGCTCCTCCACCAGCTGTGTGGCTCCAGGAAATCAGCTCAAGTGTGTGGGGATTTTCCAGGCTGGGAGCACAGCAGGGAGAGGTCACAGCAACGCAAGCCCAAAGCAAACCCTCATGGAAGCCTGGGGGTGCAGGGTGGGGTGACCCCAGAGGAAGGGACAGACCCAGGCACCCTCACCTCAGAGGACAGCACAGGGGGCTCTGAGCTCTCCCTCACACAGGAGCTGCCTTTGCAGGGCTCTATCTGCAGGATCAGGAATCTGAGCTATGCTGCAGGGTGCCGGTGTGCCGGGAGCTGCCTCAGGAATCTGGGGGCTGTGGCCCTTGGGATGGAAAGCCCAGAAGAGAGGGAAGCCAGTGAGAAGAGCCAGCGGCAGCTCTCATTGCCAGTGAAGACATCGGCCCCGTGCCCCACACTAAAACTCTGCCAGGTCCAGGTGAAAAGCGGCCAGAGACCCCCCCCCGCAGCCTCTCGATACATTTCAGGAGGGGCCACAAAGGCACAGCAGGAACGTTCAGGTGCTTTTGGCACAAGCAGAAGATTCCCCCCGAGGCGGTTGGGTGGGGAAGGGAAACACCTTGTGTTTGCTGTGCTGTGCAGTGCTGAGCTGGCATTTCAGGTGTCCCAGCAGACGGCAAGTCCCTGCGCCCCTCCTGCCACCCCTCGGCTGACTGATCCGGCGTGGGCACAGGGGCAAGGTGCCAACGCGATTTTGCCGCTCTCAGCACCAGGGAGCCCTTGGAGAAGCTTTGGGTACCTGTGCCAGGGCATGTCACCCTGCTCCATCTCAGTGGGGTGATAGGTAAAAGGCTCCAGTGCCAGATGTGAGGACTGAAAACACACAGGGGCCTGACCTCGGGTCCTCCATAAAGGGAAAACTCAAGCAGTGGAGTCAGACCAGCAGAGGAACCTCAAAGTCTCTTTAAAAGGGTCTTAGGCAGGACATGGCAGGAGGCAGCACTTGGCTGCCCTCTGGGACCCAGCCCAGCCTTTTATCTCCAGCATCCTGGCATCCCACTCCAAGGCCACGTCCCTGGGGAGGAGACTTCCCTTCCACGAAGAGCAAGAGGAGCCTGGGAGTCAGCAGCTGGAGCAGCTACTTGCTCCAGCACCATGGATGTAAATCAGAGTTTCTCTTCAGTTCCCAGCAAGGGAAGGGCTTTGGGGCCACTGCTGGGAAGGGCAGGCTGCCCCTGACCTATGCCACCATGCATGCCAACCCCACACATCTCTGCCAGGCCGAAGGTAGCTGAATCTCCTCTCCCCAAAATTCAGCGTGCCTTATGGCCCACCCCACGAGCAAATGCAATGCCCTGGATGATGATGGGAAGTCTGGGAATGTTCAGATTTTGCTGTGGCACCCTCCAGTTTTTTTGCTTTCCTACCCACACTGCTCCTGCCTCTTCCCCCAGTGCCTTGCAGCCCGGGAGGTGGCCCAGCCCCCAGTTTCTGCAGCACCAATTGGGGTAATCCCAGAAGCAGTTTAAAAAGAAGCTGCCAAATTCATGGGCAGGGAAACCTACTAGCCCAGGTTGCTCAAAGGCCTCATCCAGCCTGGTCCTGAACCCCTCCAGGGAGATTGTGGAGCACAGAATCACCCAATGTGATTGAAGGTCACATTGGGTGAGTCTGTGCTCCACAGCCTCCCTGGGCAACCTGTGCCAGTGTCTCCCCACCCTCACTGCCAAGAATTTTTTCCTCATCTCCAGCCTGAATCTCCCCTCCTCCCTGTTTGCCCAGCCAGTCCCCACTGACCCCAAGCCTGGGTGGTGCAAGACACCTGGAGCTTTGCAGTGCTCTTTGCCAGGCAGATCAAGCAGCACAGGAACTGGCAGCTGGCTCAGCAGGTCTCTCGCAAGGGGCACGGCCGCGGCAGCCACTTTGATGTGCGCAAGTGGGGCAGGGGGGCAGGGAGCCTGCCCTGGATCTCATCTTGATTAGCAGTGGTGGCTGAGGAACACCTCAGGGCTTGGCAAATCGAGGACAGTGTTGATCTAGAGTGGCTGACCTTGGTTGAAAACAAACAGCCCTGCCCTGGCTCTTCAAATCTGGAGGCTGTGGCTTAGAATCTTAGAATCATAGAATGGTTCAGTTTGGAAGGGACCTTAAAGATTATTCAGTTTCAACTCCCCTGCCATAGACCCCTGTTCCTCCCACTAGTACACGTCCCTCAAGGCCTCGTCCAACCTGGCCTTGACCACTTCCAGGGAGGTTGTGGAGCACAGAAGCACCCAACGTGATCAAAGATCACATTGGGTGCTTCTGTGCTCCACAACCTCCCTGGGCAACCTGTGCCAGTGTCTCACCACCCTCACTGTAAAGAACTTCCTTCTAACATCCAGTTTAAATCTCCCCTCTGCCAGTTCAAACCCATTGCCCCTTGTCCTGTCATTCCCAGACCTTGTCAGTAGTCCCTCCTCAACCTTCCTGCAGCTCCCTTCAGATACTGGAAGGCCACTCCAAGGTATCCTCGAAGCCTTCTCTTCTCCAGGCTGCAGAGCTCCAAATCTCATAGCCTGAGAGCCAGAAAGAACAACTTGTGTAAGGCTCCAGGAAGGAAAACCTTCAGGCGGGTAGCCCAGCAAACAGCAGTGAGAGCAGGCAGGGGGCAGAGCTCAGCACAGCTTCACTTAGAAGGAGCTGGTGGAATCCACCTGGGTGTCACCGTTTGGACACTAGGAAGAACTTCTGTGCTGTAAGTGTGGTGGAACACTCGAAGAGGTTGCCCAGGATGGTGGTAGTGGAGACCTCATTCCTGGAGACATTCAAGGTCAGGCTTGATGGGGCTATGAGCAACCTGCTCTAGTTGCAGATGTCCCTGCTGACTGCAGGGGAAGGTTGGAGAAGATGCCTTTTAAAGGTCCCTTCCAACCCAATGCATTCTATGATTCTGTGATCTGCCTCTCTCTTACCCTAAAGGTCTCCAGACTCAGCAGTGTCAGCATAAGGAATCCACCACAGAGCCCTGGCACAGGCTGCCCAGAGAGGCTGTGGAGTCTCCTTCTCTGGAGACATTGAAGCCCTGTCTGGATGTGTTCCTGTGTGACCTGTGCTAGATTCTGTGGTCCTGCTCTGGCATGGAGGTTGGACTCGATGACCTATGGAGGTCCCTTCCAACCACTAACATCCTGTGATCCTGTGACCATGTGCCCCGAGGGTCCTGGGCTGGCCACAGGCATCCCTGCACCATTCTCATCCTCATGGGACAGCCAACCTGCTCCCTGCCTGCCCTCAGCATCCCCCAGCCACATCAACCCCTCTGCCTCTGCTCTTCAGCACACCCAGGCTGGTCTCTTTCCTCAGGGTGAGCTTGGCTTTGCCCAGAGAGTTTCTCAGGTGCAACCTGGTTGATGGAGTCAGGATGGCTGCAAAGTATCAGCAGCTCCAGTGAGCTGCCAGCTGGATCTGCAGGACACAGTGCTAGCATCCTCCTCCCTGCGCTGCTTCCTCTGAGCAGAGCCAGGGAGCGAGGGGACTGCTGGTGCCCAGGGAAATCCTAACAATAACAATCACACCCTCTAAATACAGCAAATCCAGCAACAGCTCGAGCTGCATGTTCCATATTAATGTCACTTAAGAGTGCATTTGCCATGAAATTATTGCTAATTATTCATCCCAGCTAATGCTCAGCTACCGCTGATGGCCTCGGGAGCTGCCGTGCAGCCTGAGTCAACAAATTATGGCAATAAACCAGACCCTATTCTGGCATTTAATGGGACTGGCTAATCACTGGTTGGGGTGGTTTTCCTCTCCTCTAGCTGGGTGTTTTTCTCTGCCTGGCCAGGAAGATCCAGCAGCCCACAGCAGGCTCTGCCTGCCTGGCTGGATCCTCGCCCCTGCACTTCGCCGCGGTGGCTGTGGCGCCAGGCATGTGCTCTTGGCCCCACTCAGCTGAGTGATTAACAACCATCAGGCTGGGCTGAAGTGGCCCTGACACCTGTGGTGTGGCTTATGTAGGGTGAGGGATAGGAAGAAAGGGGCTTGAGGGTGCCCACCCTGGCTGGTCCCTTTTGCCTGGCACGTCACAGAAGTGTAGGGGTTGGAAGGGACCTCTGCAGATCGAGTCCAACCCCCTCCGCCAAGGCAATTTCACCTAAAGAAGGTCACACAGGAACACTTCCAGGTGGGATTTGAATGTCTCCAGAGATGGAAACTCTACCAGCTCTCTGGGCAGCCTGTTCCAATGCACAGTGACCCTTAAATGGACAAAGTTCCTCCTCATGTTTGGATGGAACTTCCTATGCTCAAGTCACCTGGGGATGGTGACACCTCTGGGTGTGCCTGCCTGTGCCCAGCATCCCATCTTAAATCCACAATGTATTTATTTGTTTGAAAGCCTGGCATTGCAGGGTGACAGTGAAGCTGTCCTTGCATGCCTGTACCCAGTGCCTGCTGAATGGCTTTTGCTGGTGACCTGCTGGGTGCAGGCACAAGCCCTTCCCTGGACAGTGCAACCTTCTAACACCCTACACATCCCCAAGGCCTCCCAACAGGCTCCAGCCAAAGCCACCACTCATGCCTGGCTCCAGGGGCTGCTCCCTTTCTCAGTGGCTCCTCTCCAGCAGACCTGAACATCTGGCTGCTGGTTTGTCACCATGGCTGGCCCAAGCCCAGTGCAGAGCTGCCCATGGTAATGATGCTTCTCTAGGGGCGACTCAGACTTTGCTCTTCTCTTCATGGAATCACAGAATGCTTTGGGTTGGACAGAACCTTTAGTGCCCAAGGAGCAAGAGAACAAGCGCTTGGGTCATCGCTTCTGAGGGACAAACATATTTATTCATTGCAAGGATACCCTCAGGACCAGCTAAGCCAGCCCAGCTGGGATGAGTTTGACCTTCAAGCACAGCTGCCAGTTCACCACCACAACAGAGCTGCCCATCCCTGTCAGCTCTCAAGGCCCACACATGTCCTACAGCACCCAGTTTTAGCCCACATTAGGGTAACCAGCTCCTGCCTTCCCCCCAGGCAGCTCTAGGAAAGAGTCTCCTCCTCGGGCAGCGTGTCAGGGGTGGAGGTTTTGAGGGGGATGGAGGTCGTGGCGGGGATGGAGGTCGTGGGGGGGATGGAGGCGACCCCGTGGAAAACCTGGCCGTCTGCGCCCGTGGGCTCGGCGCAGTCACGGCTGTGCCGCCGGCTGTGGTGGGTGCTGAGCAGGAGGCGCTCGCGGCACCGCTTGCCGATCAGGTAGGCAGCCTCAATGAGGTTCAGCACCACGCAGATGCAGGTGGTGACCACCATGAAGAGGGTGAAGATGGTCTTCTCAGTGGGCCGGGAGATGAAGCAGTCCACCACGTTGGGGCAGGGCTGCAGCTCACACTTGACCAGCCGGGGCAGGCTGTAGTTCTTGTAGAAGCGGTAGAAGATGTAGAGGAAGACCACGTCCACGCTGGCCTTGAAGATGAGGCTGAGCAGGTAGGTCCACCACAGTCCCCCTCGCTTCTTGCCAGGGTTGGGGTAGATGCAGTGGTAGCTGTCCCCGCCGGCCTCACGGCGCCTCTGCGCCTTGGCCTCCCGGTAGGCCACGTGCATGATGACCAAGAGGGATGGGCAGGTCACCAGGATGAGCTGCAGGGCCCAGAGGCGGATGTGGGAGACAGGGAAGAAGTGGTCGAAGCAGACGTTGGTGCAGCCTGGCTGCAGAGTGTTGCAGTCAAAGTCCTTGTGGTCATCACTCCAGACCTTCTCGGTCGCCACCACATAGACCAGCAAGCGGAAGATGAAGACGAGGGAGAGCCAGATGCGGCCGAAGGCTGTGGAGTATTTGTTGACCCCGCTGAGGAGCCCTTCAAACACCCCCCAGTTCATGGTCCCCTGCTCCCTTTAGCTGGCCTGACAGGAGAGAGAGGATAGAGTTAGAGCAAAGCAGCAGCGAGAGCTCCTCCTCAGAGCAGCCAAGCACCAAACCACCCTCCTGACCTTCGCTTGCAGGCAGGGGCATGCTTGACACATCCCCAGCACAGGCCAGGTCCTGTCGAGGAGTCTCTGCAGAGCACTGTCCCCTTCTGCAGGGTCATGGGGACCCGTTGCAGCCCAAAGGATCCTTCAGGAGCTCACAGCTACACTCTGCAGCTCAGCCCTCACCAACCTGTGCCACCCACTCCAGTGTCTGCCTCGCTGCCCAGGTATTTGTTATTGATTTCCCTCACGTTGCCAGGCCTGGCCCAGGCAGAAGACAAATAGGAGGAGCTGGGGCATGACTCATCTGGCTCCACCACAGGTCCTCTCCCATCACTGGAATCTGCCAGCACCTCCATTCCCTGACTTGGGCAGCGTGGGAGGAGCTCAGCACCAACCCGTGCTTTGCCCACATGCCGTGCCCACACACCATGCTCACATCAGGCATGGCACAGCCCAGAGCAGAGGCAGCAGGTGAGCTGGGAAGGGGGCTGCACAGCCCAAGGTGCTGCCCTGGGGGTGGGCAACTACAAGAACCAATTCTCCTCAGCTCAAATTCATCTCAGCTTGTTCCTGACCCAGGAACCTGGGGCAGCTGGGTTGGTCCTGGATTGCACCGTGCCCAGTAAACCCACCCAGAGTGAGGCTGCAGCTGAGCGGGGCTGCCAGGGCTGCACTTGGCACTGACTTTCCTGAAATACTTCACCTACCAGTGAAACAAGATTGCCCCTCGCTGGCAGAGCTCTGGGGGGTGAGCACATCCCCTGCTCGGCGCACCCTGGCCCATGGGCACGCAGCAGCCCGCAGGGCAGCAACCCCCAAATTGCTCCTTCCCCATCCACAATTCCACCACCAGCCACGGCTATGCCCAGCACCCTGGCACTGGGTTGTGCTCTGTGGGCTGCGCCCTACAGCAGATGCCTCTTCCCCAGCCCCAGTCCCACCTCGGCAGGGCTGGGGGCTGCAGCAGAGTGGGTTTGGGTGCCACTTACCCTCGGGATGTGCCACTGCCGAGGCCGGCGCTGGTGCCGGTCGGAGCTTGCCCAGGGCAGGAAGGCATCGCCGCTGCGCCCGGCGCCGGCACCACGTGAGTCACCCTGGGAGCAAGGAGGAGATCCCAGCAGGAAAGGATGGGGTTCGAGGCAGATCCCCACGTGTCCCGTGGGCTGCCAGGTTTCCTGGGGTGAAAGGTGCCCAATCCTGCTGCGGTGCAGGGAAGGGCTGCACCAGCTCCTCTGCCGCGGGGAAGGGTGGAGGTGCTTGGGGCCGCCTGCCCTCAGACGTCACAGGCGTGCCAAGGTGCCCATCGTGGCTTGGGGTCTCTCCACCCCCTCCCTGTGCCCATCTTCCCTCGGTTGGAGCTGCAAGGGGGACGCGGCCAGAGCCCCGGCAGCCTCGGGAGGATGTGGGAGGCGCTCAGCCAGCCCCTGCCTTTCTAGAGCCTTTTCAGCCAAACCTGGCACCGCGGCAAGAGCTCCACAGGAGCCTCGGCCTCAGCCGCTGGCGAGTGCTGGCACCTGAGTGCTCCACAGAGTTAATGAAGCACTTCTCCTGCGCTCCCCTCACCTGCAAGCTGCAGCAAGTCCCTTCCCCATCACCGAAGCTTCCCCCACGATGAGCCCTCACAGAACTCCCTCTTTGAGGGCTGAGCCCCAGTTGGAGGCTCTGAGCACAGAGCAGGGGTGCAGGGGTGGAGGCTCAGGTGGGTGGGGATCCACCAAGAGGGTGCTGCTGTGTGGGGTGCAAGAGCTCAGGCAGAGCAAGCAGAGGTTTCATTTGCAGTTCTGCTGGGCTTAAAAAAATATAAATAAATAAGTGTAGGGAAACAAACCTAAACAGCTGTAAAGTAAATTACCACTGTTTGTGGATGGCTCGAGGGAAGAGTTCTGCAGTTTGAAACCAAACAAGCCTTTTTTTTTTTTTTCCCCCTGACATGTCTGTGCAGTGACTGTGCCAAGAAAGGGCTTCCCAGGGGCTGTGTCCTGCCATGGGCAAGCAGAGCAGCACCCACCCCACCAGCACCCAGCTATGGGTGGGGGAGATGTTGTACTCCACGCAGCCCCAGG
The DNA here is from genome assembly GCA_013399055.1 of Ramphastos sulfuratus. Classification (NCBI taxonomy): domain Eukaryota; kingdom Metazoa; phylum Chordata; class Aves; order Piciformes; family Ramphastidae; genus Ramphastos; species Ramphastos sulfuratus. The sequence goes on along the minus strand of WBNM01046352.1, from coordinate 17,628 downwards.
CTTGTGAGTGTGCAAAGGGTCTCTGGTGGTTTGCTACCTTCTGGGTCAGAATCCCCTCCTTTGGGCAGCTGCCAGGTGTGATGGGCAGTTTCTGGTACTGCTGGGCTCTGGGTACACCACACAGCCCCCCATGGCCATCTCAGGAGCATGAGTGCAGCCCCTGTGATCCTGTTTTGTCCCCAAAACCTTGGTTAGATGGCAGGAGGAGAAGGTTTCCCAGGGATGTGCTTGAGGTCCCATCCCTGGAGACATTCAAAGTCAAACTCAGTGGGGCTCTGAGCAACCTGCTGTAGTTGGAGATGTCCCTGCTGAGTGCAGAGGGGCTGAACAAGATGACTTTTGAGGGTACCTTCATGATTCTGTGAGTGCCCATGCAGCTTCCCTCTCTCCATCCTGCTGGTTGGGACTCTGCCACTGAGATGAAGTGGAGATCAGCCACATCTGCCTGGCAAATACCTGGTGGAGGCACAAAAAGATCAACAGGGAGAGAGAAAACCACAGAGTGAGATAAAGCAAGAGGCAAGAGGTTCCTGAGCAAGCAGACAGGGCTGACCTACCTCAGCCAGCAAGGGCCACAGCAGCTCAGTAGCTTGGACTGGAGGGCACCAAGTTCCTGCAGCCAGAGCTGATTTCCCACTACTTGAGCCTGCTGGAAATTTCAGTTTCCCAGAGGCAGAAGCAGGGTGCTGGAGGCTGAACCCTCCACCAGCCAAGGCCAGGCAGCCCTGGTGGCACGGGGAACATGGAGGTGTAGTAATGGCAGCACTTTATCTTCCAGGAACAAGCCCCATTAGTACATTTTCTCTACAAGATGAAATATTAATAACACTTTGCATTTATATAGTGTCATTCATCCAGGAGTCACCAGCCCAGCTCCTGACATGAATCAAACACCACAGCTCCTCAGCAGGCAGGTAAACCGGATCAGACCCAGTGTGCTGCACACACTGAGGCTGGCATCCCTCCAGGGCACTGCTGCCTTCTGCTGGTGCCTGTCAGGAGTGAGACCATCTAGGGCCCCTCTGCTCATCCTCAGAGATGCCACTGCTCCAGAGAGGTCGCCTCCAGCTGGCCCACCTGCTTTGTAGGGAGGTTTGCTGTCAGCAGCCAGAAGCTGCTCTAGGACAGCAAAAAGCTTCCTTGGGTCACTGACATTTTTTCCTTTAGGGCTTTGGATTTGCAGAGTTTTCCCACTGTGTAAAATAACAATAACCACAAACCCAATCCACGTGGGCAGTGGGTGCTCCTGAGTGGCAGTGGGTGCTCCTGAGTGGCAGTGGGCTGCCAGCTCCTCCAGCTGCCAACATATTACTGATGTTGTGCTGCTGCAGCAGGGCCTGGACTCATCCAGTATGGTTAGGAAAGAATCAGATCAGAATCAGAATTAATCAGGTTGGAAAAGATCTTCAAGATCATCGAGTCCAAGTTCTCACCTAATGCTTCTAATTCCCTAACCCCTGGCACTCAGTGCCTCATGCAGCCTCCTCTTCAACACCTCCAGGGTTGGGCACTCCACCACCTCCCTGGGCAGCCCATTCCAATGCCAATCACTCTCTCTGTCAAGAACTTCTTCCTAACACCCAGCCTGAACCTGCCCTGGCACAGCTTGAGGCTGTGTCCTCTTGTTCTGTCCCTGGGTGCCTGGCAGCAGAGCCCAACCCCAGCTGGCTACAACCTCCCTTCAGGGAGCTGCAGAGAGCAATGAGGTCTGCCCTGAGCCTCCTCTTGTGCAGGCTGCACACCCCCAGCTCCCTCAGCCTCTCCTCACAGGGCTGTGCTCCAGGCCCCTCCCCAGCCTTGCTGCCCTTCTCTGGGCACCTTCCAGCACCTCAACATCTCTCTTGCATTGAGGGGCCCAGAACTGGACAGAGGACTCAGGCTGTGGCCTGAGCAGTGCTGAGCACAGGGGCAGAAGGACTGCCCTGGTCCTGCTGGCCACACTGCTCCTGATACAGGCCAGGATGCCATTGGCCTTCTTGGCCACCTGGGCTGTCAGTCCACAACCAGACCCTGGCACAATCCCAGGGCTCCTGCAGCAGGAAAGAGCCAGCAGGGCACCGCTGGGGATGGGAATATTTTCATCTTAAAGAGCCTTAAAGTCAAACCCTCCTCTAGGTCTGTAGCACAAGCTGATTGTAGAGGCTGTTACCCACCAACTCAGCAGCTTAGGAGGGTGAAATTTCCATGACCACTGCTGGATAAATACAGAAACCTGATCCTGAGTGAGGGTGCAGAGCTGAGGTGAGCTGCAGGGATGGGCTGTTTGCCCAGCCCAGCTGTCCCTTCAGCCAGCACCATTGCTATGCAGGGAAGGTGCTACCCTGCCTGCAGATCATCACAAACCCCCAGATTAGTGACAACTAAACAGCCAGAGAGCAGCCTGGGTGTTGGCTGAGCCACCACAAAAGTTCCATGAGCATCTGTCCCTGTTGCACTGTAAGGGGATGCTGCATGCCTGGCTCAGCCCTGATGCCCTGGGACCCTCTCTGGCTTCCTGACACCTTCCCTGGCCTCCTGAGATTCCCCCTGGCCTCCTGGGCTCTTTCCTGGCCCTAGCCACTAGCCCATGGCTCACAACTACTCCCCATCTTGGGACTCATGTAGGTGGTCATCACCTCTCCATGCTGCCAACTGCCTTGGAGACTTGCAAACCTCCTAAGGACTTCCTCAGGGGACTCCTACAGCTTTATTTGACCTCCTCCAACTTTCTGGCCTCCCCCTCTGCCAAGGGGACCAGCAAAGGTTGGTGGAAAGTCCTGAAGATGCTGATGGGTCAGGGACATGTGCCATGGGACCTCCCATCTCCTGGCACACACGGGAGGAGCCAGCACAGCACCAGCACCACAGCCTCGGGGCACTTCGTCGCAGGGAGGGCAGACACAGAATGTTCCCAGTCTGCAGACCATGCCCCTGCAGTGATGGGGAGGGATGGCAGGGAGGAAAAGCAGGAGAGGATCATGGACAGCCCCAAGGTCCTCAAACCCAGGCAGGGAGGGTTTGGGGGTCCTGGGATGCTCTCAGAGTCCAACCCAGCCCTAGCCCCCTCTCAAGGGGTCCATTTATGCCTCTGTTGGGTTGTTTGGCCAAACAATCATCATCCAAATGACATCTTTGCCTTTGCCACTGACCTTGGTGGCATTCAAATGGACGACCCACAGGTCAGAGTCTTTCTATCCTATTACCAGTCTCCTGAGTCATGCCTGTCCCCTGGCAAGTTATATCATTTAGAAATGGCAGCTAAATGGGAACGAGGTCGTGCTCCCAATACAGCGACAATAGGACATGACAGCACTTTTCTGAGTGATTAAGCCTCAGGTGATGTCAGGGCTACAAGACAAGTGGCTGAAGGCTCAAAGGCTTTAATCACCCTGGATGTGTCATCCCATCCCCAGGCTCCATCCTCCTGGGATGGCCTTTTAGTGCCAAACAGGAGGGATAGAGACAAAAAAAAAAAAAAAAAAAAAAAAAAAAAAAAAAAAAAAAAAAAAAATCAAGCCCAACCTCCGAGTTATCCATGCTGCAGGGGCTGCTGTTCACAACCAGCCCCAGCAGCCTGGTGGCCCTCAAAGATCATCCTGCAGTAAAGAAGCTGCGATGGCTCCAGAGCAGTGCCCGGGGCCAGCAGCAGACACTAGATGGCATTGGCAGAACGCTCCGTGCGCTGCCGCCTGCCTTCCGCGAACCCGCTGGCAAAGCAGAGCGGAAAACTCAGGATGACGGAGCAGAAAATGTCTCTGCTGAGGAGGAGGAGGCTGCCAGCTCACCTTCAGCCTCGCAGCAGGCTCTGCAGCAGGGCAGCTGCACGGCCCCCGGCATGCTGCGGACACAGGCGCGGAGCTGTGGGCAGCTCTCGGTGCGGAGCCTCTGCGGAGCTCACACCGCAGCTTCTCCTGCCTCAGTTCCCATTTTAGTACTCTCTTATTTTCCAAACAAGCAGCCGGGCCCTGGAGCCTGCACGGGCACTTGCTGCTCCCCAGCACCCAGCTGCCCCCGACCAGCACCACCATGGCCGCTGCAGGGCTTGGTGGGTGCCCGCCTGGCTGTGGCAGCCTGGACCTGGGCACCTGATGCAAGGGATGGTACCGAGAGCAGGTCTCTAAAGTGAGTTCCGAGCTGAGCACAGCTGCTGAGCCCTCCCTCTGCTGACGCCGGGCACCTGCCAGCTCTGCTTTACATGAAAGGGAAACTTTCCCCTGCAGCCCGGGCACAGGCTGCCCTGACCCTGCCTTTGCCCTGCAGCCCGGGCACAGGCTGCCCTGACCCTGCCTTTGCCCTGCAGCCCGGGCACAGGCTGCCCTGACCCTGCCTTTGCCCTGCAGCCCGGGCACAGGCTGCCCTGACCCTGCCTTTGCCCTGCAGCCTGGGCACAGGCTGCCCTGACCCTGCAGGCAGTCTGGAGGGCAGCAGGGAAACTTCTGGAGACTTGGAGGCTGCAGCCCCACAGCTAGGGAAAAGCTTCAGGCAACCTGCAACACCAGGTTGGAGCCAGCAATTGTTTTGCAGTAGCTGGGACCAGTTGGGCTCTTTCCCCTCTGGCTGACTCCTCTCTACTCACCTGCTCCTCTTGTCACTGCCTGAGCAGAGTCACAGGTAGCAAACCCAAACCACCTCAGAAGAAGTACCACAGGGCTCAGTTTCTTCTGGAAAGCTCTGCCCAGGCAGCCTGATGTGACAGCTTTCTTCCAAAGGATGGAATTTGCTTGCACCTGAAGCAAAATCCTACATTAAAAGCAACCCCTTGCCCCTCTTCATCTGCTCATGCTGCTCCCGGGGGCCCCTGGGCAGCAAATCCATGAGGTGAACCCGGGAAAGGGCCTGGACTTGGCTCAGAGCAAGAGATTTTGCACCCTCCTGCCTTAAAATGTCAGCACTGTAATTAGCTGCCATCTGAAGCTGGAGTGGGAAAACAGTGAGCAAACTGTTTTGCCCCTCTCTGTTTTCAGTTCAGCTCAAGAAATTTGTTCAGGCTGACCTTTTCCCTCCTAGACCCCCCCAGAATTCCCACTCCACATTGGCATTTCCTAAGAACAGGTCAAAACAGCACCCCCCAGCCCTGAAATCCTGGCCAGCTGCAGGGGTGATGTGCTCAGCACCATGCCAATGCAGGGAGACAGCCCCGTGCCAGAGGATCTCGGTGCTGAGAATCCTGCCCCAGGAGATGCTCCAGGCCCCCTTGGGCACTCGTGGCTGCCACACAGCCAGCCACATCCTCCCAGCAGCTCTCCAGGGCTCCCACCACACCTCATCACCTCTTCATTAATGTGGAGAGCTCCAGGATATGGTCTGGGATGTGCAGGAAATGCAGCAGAACACTTTGTGAGCTGCAGATTCAGTTGCTTACTCACTGCCTGTGGGCTGGGAGCTGTGGCTGTGCCAGGCGAGGTGCCCAGTGCCCTACACACACATTGCCACCCTTCCCAGTGAGGCAGGGACAGGCTGACATGGACAAATGAAGTGAGCAGAGTGAAGTTTTGAGGGGAAGACAGCCCCCGCTGGCACCCATGAGCACAACCCATCCTCCTGGCATTGCCCTTGAGCTGCACCTGGTACCTCTCTAACCCTTGGTGAGCTGGACCTGAGGGCAGAGGTGACACAGAGGTGATCAACATCATCCCACAACCACCCAAGAGCCCCCCAAACAGCAGCTGAAGGGGATGGGGCTGCAGGGCATCACCTGCTGCCAGGCAATGCAGGTTTCCCTGCTGTTCTACCTCCAGCCCCATCTGTCAGGACCACCAGGGTCAGGGTTTTCCCTCTCATCTCCTTTGGACAATGCTGCCAGGTCCCACTCATCTGAGAGCAACCTCCCAGTCACAGGGATCTCAGATCAAGGTGTCACCTGCTCAGACTTTTCTGGTGCCTCATTTAAATCCTCATCTCACCCACCCTTTTCTGTTCTATTTTTGTCCCTGTAAGGCTGCTGGAGTCACAACTTACACACCAGATCATGCCTTGCTCTAAAGGAGAGTGAACTTCTTTGCCAGCCAGCTGAGGATGCCTTTCCAGATGGGTAATGGCTGCATTTTGGTGGCTGGAGGTGGAGGTTCAGGTCCTCTTGTGCTCTGTGTGCTCCCTTACATCAACAACAGCAAAGACAGAGGAAGCACCTGGAAAAACACAGGAAAGCAGGAGGCCACGAGGCCTGTTTTGGAGATCTCAGTGCTGAGGTAGCACAACAACACCTCAAAGGGCTCCGCTGCCCCAGACAAGGCTGCCTCCAGCACCACCTCTGAGGGCAGAAACCACCAACAGCAGAGACAGCTCCCAACAGCCCAGGCTGACCAAGGCCTCATCCAAACCAGCCTCTGACACCCTCTAGGGACCAAGCATCCACAGCCTCCCTGGGCAGCCTCTTCCAGAGTCTCCTCACCCTCACTCTGGAGAATTTCCTCCTAACCCTCAGTCTCAATCTCCGCTCCTCAAGCTTCATTCCATTCCCTCTCACCCCATCACTATGAGCCCTTGTCAAAAGTCCCTCCCCAGCTTTCAGGTCCTGGAAGGCTCTCTCTGAGGTCTGCCTGGAGCCTTCTCTGCACAGCAACAGAAAGCTCAGCCCAGCGCAATACCTTCCTCAGAGCCTAATCGTTCCCCAGCGCGTCAGAGGAAGAAGAAGAGGATCAAAAGCATCCTCCCTGCCTCCCCGCTCATTGAGGGAGAGCCTGGAGCCTCGGCCTGGCACTGCTTCGGTGCAGCTCGACACTCATCTGCGGCACGGCCTGCAATTATGGCTGGGAAAAAGCAGGGGCAGCTGGCGCCGGGCGTGGGAAGAATGAGAGGCAGAGGCCTTTCATCCGCACCCCGCCGGCCGCCGCCTGCCGCTCGCTATTCTTATCCCTCCTGATCAAGGCGAAACCTTTCCTCCTCCTGCCATTGAAGCCCGGAGCCTCGGCATCGCCGGGGCGGCGCGGGGAGCCCGACGGCGCGGACTGAAGCATGGAGACCTTCCCGGCCCCACGCTGCGGGCCACGACCCTGCCACGGCGGCTCTGAAGCTGAGAGCGAGCGGCTGGTGGAGGCAGATCTTTGCTCGCCCCTGCACATGGCTCCGCTGCGCCTCGCCCGCCGAGGCAGGGCAGCCCTGGGTCACGCTTGATGTGGGAAGGGCCATGGCTGGGATGATGGCGGGCAGCAGAGCTGTGTGCCTGCCTTGGTGCCCAACAGGTTGTGCCCTAAGGAAGAGGAGTGATAGGTAGGGACAGGACTGAGGGGGATGGAACCAAGCTGGAAATGGAGAGAGTCAGAGTGGAGGTTAGGAAGAAGTTGTTGAGCATGAGGGTGGTGAGAGCCTGGCAGGGGTTGCCCAGGGAGGTGGTGGAAGCCTCATCCCTGGAGGTGTTTAAGGCCAGGCTGGATGAGGCTGTGGGCAGCCTGAGCTAGTGTGAGGTGTCCCTGCCCATGGCAGGGGGTTGGAGCTGGATGGTCCTGGTGGTCCCTTCCAACCCTGACTAATACTAGGATCAAAAGGGGCTCCAGGAGGAAACTTTGGTCATTGGGATTGTGTTCATGGATTCATAGAATGGTTTGGGTCAGAATGGATCTTAAACATCATCTAATTCCAACCCCCCCTGACATGGGCAGGGACACCTCCCACCAGGTTGCTCAAGGACTCATCCAACCTGGCCTTGAGCACCTCCAAGAATCACATTTGGTGCTTCTGTGCTCCACAATCTCCCTGGGCAACCTGTGCCAGTGTCTCACCATGCTCACTGTAAACGCCATAGCTTGGGTGATGGTGAGCAGCAGAGCAACTGTTCATGCACCTGTGTTGGTGCCCAGCAGAGGTTGTGCCCTAAGGAGGAGGGCTAAAGAGGCTCCAGGAGGAAGTTTTTGTCACTGGGGTTTCAAAAGCCTTTCATGGTCTCATCAGAGACTCTGAGTCTTGCTTTCTGCTTGGGCAACTCTGCCCCAGACTCTAGTCCCCATCAGACAACAAGAGCCCATGAGTTATGGTGGCAAGTGGTGGCCTGGGCATAGTGCCCCACTGGCCTGGAAGAAGGTGGAAGTTCTGCTGGCACCATCCATGAGCAGAGCTGCCTTGGTGGAAAGAAAAAAAAGACTCCTGAAGAGCCTGTGCCTGCTCAGCCCCCACAGCAAAGGCTGCCCCCCAGGCCAGGCAGGGTAAGGCNTCTCAGTCTTCTCTTCTCCAGACAAAGCAGCCCCAGGTCCCTCAGTCCCCTCAGCATCCTCGCAGCCCTCTGCTGGACTCTCTGCAGCAGATCCTGTCCCTCTGCAACTGCTCCATCTGTCTCCAGTGAAGCCAAGCGAGCAGAGCTGTCCCAGGGACCAAGAATGTTTGAGGAGCCACTGAGGAGACACCAAATTCCCCTGGTGCCATTCACAGCCCCCAGTCTACTACAAGAAGACTTTCCTGCTAGGGAAAAGGGAGGTTACTGGTGTCACACACACCCTCTGCTGCCCTGGCATCAGCAGGGTACTGCCACTGCCCCCACAAGCCAACATCCCCACGCGTGGGGGACAGAGCTGGCTGGCCTGGAACAGACCCAGCTGCCTGCTCCTTCTCTTTCCCAAGATATTTTTATCCTTTTTGCCAATGACAGATTGAGGGCTTCAAAAACCCAGCCCGGTGAACTCTCTCCTGCTTCCCCGCCATGGAAATTACCGCACAGTGGTTCAAAAGGGAGAGCAATTTGCAAAACAAATAAGCCTGCGATTAGCTAACAAGCGGCAGCCTGACCTTACAGGGACCCTTTCATTAGGAGACACTTATTTCCTGAGACTTCTCCACAGAGCACCGATTAAGTGCACTGGGATGGCAGAGGCTGCTTCATACTGGTTTAATGAATTAAATATATGCTCCTGTTTGGCTCTTAAAGAGGAGGAAAAACTAATGAAATGAAATAAAGTAATTGTCACATTCCCACGTCCAACCCTCTCTCTGCTCCAGCACTTTGCTTTCACTTTCCTCTCCCCATCACATTCCAGTCACATTCCCATGTCCAACCCTCTCTCTGCTTCAGCACTTTGCCTTCACTTTCCTCTCCCCATCACAAAGTTTGCTCTCTCCATGTGCTTCTCCTGTCACTCCTTTCTAAAAGCTGGGCAGGGACTTCAGACAAGGGCTTGTAGGGATAGGAAGAGAATTTGAGCTGGAAGAAGGGAGACTGAGATTGAGAGAATGGTTTAGGTTGGAAGGGACCTTAAAGATTATTCAGTTTCAACTCCTCTGCCATGGGCAGGGACACCTCCCACCAGCACAGACTGCTCAAGGTCTCATCCAGCCTGGTCCTGAACACCTTCAGGGAGGTTGTGGAGCACAGAAGCAGCAAATGTGATCGAAGATTCTGTGCTCCACAACCTCCCTGGAGGTGTTCAGGACCAGGCTGGATGAGACCTTGAGCAGCCTGTGCTGGTGGCAGGTGTCCTTGCCCATGGCAGGGGGTTGGAACTGGATGAGCTTTAAGGTCCCTTCCAACCCAACCCATTCTGTGATTCGTTTTTCCTCCTTTGACACCAGCCCATTGAAATGTCCTGCACAGGGAGCTCAGGAGCTCTCCTCCAGGTCTTCTCCTGCTCTCCAAGGCTATCTCAGCAAACAGAAGAGTGCTCCAGGCCCTCAGTTTCTGTTGGGGCTTTGTCTTCTCTTCCTTCTCCCTGCAAACCCAAGCACAGCAGCATGAGCTGTGCCCCCGCCACTGGGCAGAGTCAGCCTATGCTCATGGCCTGGGTGATGCTGCTGGAGCAGTGTGGCTCTGGATGGGTGCAGGGAGGCTTTGGGGACAGTTTAGATTTGCTCAAGAGGAAACATCTCCTGGGATGTTGCTTAGCTCACTCTGCTGATGCAGTACTCACCTTTAACTTTCCTGACCCCTCCTGGCACCTCCAAGGGGCTGGGGAAAAGCAATGGAGAAAAAAGTAACAAGGAAGGAGCAGAGGAAGCAGAGACCCAAATGTCCCAGCCATGGGGCTGCTGTCCTGCAGCTCCTGGGGCTGCAAACCTCCCCCATCAGGTTGATGTGCCTCTGCCTGCTGTGTAATTTAATTACTGCATGCTTAAAAGATTAAACCCACGATTAACAGAATTTATATGGATTAGCACAGGAGGATTTTTAAGTCACCACCAGCTCATGGCAGAGCAAACCAGAAAACTACAGCCCACAGCAAAATCACTGGGGCTAGGTGGCAGCCCTGGAGCTGCTCCATGTGCCAGCTCCTTGGGGAGCAGGGAAGCTGAACATGGGGACCTGCCAAGAGCACTAAACCCCTTTGCAGTGCAGTCAGCTCCATGCTGGGAGTGATTTCATCTCACCAGAACATTTCTCCCTGATCACCTTCCCTGTGAGGACAGGCTGAGAGCGTTGGGGCTGTTTAGCCTGGAGAAGAGAAGGTTCTGGGGAGACCTTAGAGCAGCCTTCCAGTACCTGAAGGAGGCTCCAAGAAAGCTGGAAAGGGAATTTTCACAAAGGCTTGTAGTGACAGGATGGGGGACAATGGTTCTGAGCTGGCAGAGGGGAGATTGATGCCGGAGGTTAGGAAGAAGTTCTTTGCAGTGAGTGTGGGGAGACCCTGGACAGGTTGCCCAGGGAGGCTGTGGATGTCCTCTCCCTGGAGGTGTTCCAGGCCAGGTTGTGAAGCCTTGAGCACCCTGGGCTGGTGGGAGGTGTCCCTGCCCATGGCAGGGGGTGGGAACTGGATGAGCTTTAAGGTCCCTTCCAACCCAACCGATTCTCTGTTTCCATCACTCCGTCACACACATCACTGCCGGAGAACATTCCCTTCTGAGTCTCCAGCCATGAATTTGAGGCTGTGCTTAAACCCATCTGTTTCTTTCCTTAAGTCACTTATTAGATGTCCCTTTATGGGGGAAAGAAAGAAACTGGCTGGGAGGGAGGAAAAATCAGGCATGCAAACAGGGAAGATTTATGAAATGAAGTGGTTTAAATCACATTCGCAGGTCTCCAGCTGATGCTGTGCCCCAGCAAGCATTTATTGCTTCCCTCTCAGGGCTGAGAAGGAGAATGTGAAATTCATTTTCCTATGCTGGGAGGGGAAGGAAAGATCAAGGGCAGAATTTTCATCAGATTGCTTCTTCCAACAGAGCTATTTACAAATCCTCATCCCTTTACCTGAGCAGGTGCCTCACCTGGCTGTCGTGGTCACCCCTGGCATGGGCAGAGACAGAGAAGGGCCAGGGCCAGCTGAACATCTCCATTGGCTCAAACCAACATTCTGCAACAGCTCTGAGAAAATTCCTCTTTCCTGAATGGGGCCTGCAGCATCTCTGTGAAGATNGGCACTCCACCACCTCCCTGGGCAGCCCATCCCAATGCCAATCACTCTCTCTGGCAACAACTTCCTCCTAACACCCAGCCTGAACCTGCCCTGGCACAACTTTAGTTTAGGTTGGAAGGGACCTCAAGGCTCATCCAGTCCCAACCCCCTGTGCCATAGGCAGGGACACCTCCCACTAGAACAGGTCGCTCAAGGCCACATCCAACTTGGCCTTACCAAGGCAGGGAGCAGCCACAGCCTCCCTGGGCAGCCTGTTCCCAGGGTGAAGAGCAATGGTTTGAAACTGGAGCAGGAGAGATTTAGTTTGGACATTATGAGGCAGCTCTTTGCAATGGGAGTGGTGAAACACTGGAACAGGTATCCCAGGGACGTGGTTGGGGCCCATCCCTGGAGACTTTCAAGGTCAGCCTGGATGCAGCCCTGGGCAGCCTGCTGTAGCTGGAGGTGTCCCTGCTGCCTGCAGGGGGCTGGCCAAGATGACCTTTGGGGGGGTCCCTTCCAACCTGCTGCGTTCTGCGATTCTGTGCAATCCCTGTCGGCTGGATTAGGCTGGAGGCACAGCCAAGGACACTCATCCAGGGGTGGATGAGGAGGATGAGGATGCTGGGGAGCAGCTTCCTGACCTGCAGCCCTTCCCTGGGCTGCAGCCCTAGGAATTCTCTGCCATTTTCCACGCTGGCAGCGCCAGGCCCTGGGCAAAGCTGTTTGATTTGAAATATTAGCGAAGAGATTAGAAACAGTGCTCATGATTTTGTGATGCATATGGTAATTAAAGTGTTACATTGCAATTATGATGTAATTAAACTGTGGGATGCTCTTCAAGATGCAATTGCCACTCATTTGCATAACTGACGCCTTTGCTTATTATCACCCTTTTAATATATGTATTAAAAAGCATTGAGAGCGGCGCCAGCAGAAGCTTGCAGCAGCTTCACTCAGTGCTCAGCCTTCCTCCAGCCCACTTCAGTGTCCTGCTCTTGCTCCCCAGCCCCAACCATCACTGATTTCCTTCTCCTGGGCAAGACTTGAGAGCAGCTGCACTGACCAGCAGCCCCTCGGAAGCCCAGCCCTGGGTGAGCCCCAAGGCTGGAGCACACAAACCTTCAGCACATCCACCCTTGGGCAGTCAGTGGAGGCTTGGACCCAGGCAACCTCTGGGTCACCTCCACCCTGACAAAGCACTGCCAAACTCTCCTCTGCACCAGACTCTTCATGGAGTCAGAGAACAATCATTGCCCAGGCAGGTGGTTGTGGCTCTGTCCCTGGAGGTTTTAAGGCCAGGCTGGCTGAGGCTGTGGTCAGCCTGATCTAGTGTGAGGTGTCCCTGCCCCTGGCAGGGGGTTGGAACTGGATGGTCCTTGTGGTCCCTTCCAGCCCTGACTGATTCTGTGGTTCTGTGATAACTGTTGGGGTTGGAAGAGACCTTGCAGCTCATCAAGTCCAGCCATCCACTGTCTTATTTCAGACAGAGGTGTTCCCCTATTCCAGCCTCCCTAAGCCCTTTCAAGGATGCTGTTTTGGGGGGGGGTCTCTGTCTGGAAAGCCCCCAAGGAACTCACCCAACCTGACTTTGCCAAGCTATTAATGCAAATCCCTACCCTCTGCTACCAGCTGCACACACATGGCCCAGGGCAGCCACCAAAAGGCTCTCTGAGAGATCCATAATTCTCCTCCTGCAAAGACCTTCCTGAATCTGTGGATTTCTGCAGCTGCTGCCAAAAAAATCACCTTCTAAAATAAGGCTGATTCTGTCCTTTTTTAAGCTCATCAGAACTTCCTCTGGGGAGCTCAAATAAAAGCAGCCTCGGAATTGAGCTGTCCATAACCTCAGGCGGCCGCCGGTGGGTGGAACATGTGGCAGGGACGTGGGCACACGCTGGGCAGCCCAGGAGTGAGGGCTCAGGAAGAGAAATCTTCCCTGAAAGCTAAATCCTGTGTCTGGACTTTGCTTTTCTCCCAAGAAGGCCATGCCTTAAAACATCCCTGACAGCTGTAATGCCTCGCTCCGGCTCGCTGCAGAGACCCAGAGAGGACTTTGCTTCCTTTTATCTGCTGCTTTAACCTGCACTGGGAAACATGAGAGCCCTGCAAAACGGGATGCCTGCTGTTGTGCAGGAAGAGATCTGTCAGGGGAACAACAGCACAGCTGTCAGAGGACAAGGGGTTGGGCTCTGCTCCATCCCCTGCCTGCAGAGATCCCAGGGGACGTGGCTGGGTTTAACGCTGCGCAGGACAGGACCCAGAGCACCTTGTGCCATGGAGCCCTCGGGAGATCTGTGGCTCTAGAGTGCTCATCTGCCAAGGTTTGCTGCTCAGAGCATCCTGCATTTCCTTAAAAACACATTTGTCTTTGCAGTGTTGCCTTCCCAAACCCTGTACCTCATCACAGACTGTTAGCCTGCCTCCAAAACAGACAACATTGATTTAGGCAAATCAAATTGTCTCAGTTTAGGCTCTGCACACATCCATGTGGTCCAGGATCAGGCTCCTGGCTGCAGCAGGATCAGGTACCACTCAGCAAGGCTCTTCTGCTGCTGAAGGGAGCTGGTCAGAGGCATAGAATCACAGAATGCTTTGGGTTGGAAGGCACTTCAAGGGTCACCCAGCTCCAAACCCCTGCTGTGGGCAGGGACACCTCCTGCTAGAACAGGCTGCTCAAAGCCTCATCCACCTGGCTCTGAACCTTTCCAGGGGTGAAGCAACCACAGCCTCCCTGGGCAACCTGTGCCAGTGCCTCACCACCCTCACTGTCAAGAATTTCTTCCTAACATCCAGTCTAAATCTGCCACCCTCGAGCTTCCTGGTAGGTACCCAGGAACCTCCCGTGGGGATCTGCTCTGCTGACAGCCAAGGCTGCAGCCAGGGAGGGCAAGGAGGCTGCTCCCCCTCCAACCCATGCTGTGTGGTGCAGTGAGTTTGGGAAGTGGCAGGTCAGGTCAAACAGCATCAATCACCAGGTCAGACACCATCAATCAGGTCAAGCCCCAGCTCAGCCATTCCCAGCCCCTTGTGAGCCATGGTCTCGGAGAAAAAACCACTGAGAGGCATTTAGAGGCAGGCAAAGGAAAAGCTTTTCCCCTTCCCTCTAAGCACAGCAGGTCTATGATAGGGCTTTTCAGACTGCAGCATCCCCTGGTAGCCAGCATGTTAGGCCTGGAGGAGGAAATAAATGACTCCTCTCTGGATGAGAAGATCTATGTGACAGCAGAGAAGCAGCTGGGCCACATCTGAGGAGGTGCTGAGCATGAGCCATGCTGGTGCCAGGAGCCTGCCCCTGGGGCTCTGTCTCGCCCTGGCAGAACCACCTGGGACCCCTGTGCAGCCTCCCTTGCCCCACTTGCTTTGGGTTGGCTGGGAAACTCTAGAAGCTTGCTGATGCAAATTGCTGTGGTGTTCACTGGAGTCCTGCATGGAGCTCCTGTTGCTCCCCTCTGCAGCAGAGCAGGGCTGCCTTATCCAGCCAACTTCTACACTCAGCAGCACAAGCAGATGCTGAGCTCCACAGTCCCTAACGGCTGTAAATGAGAGCATCACTTTATTGACCATGGCCTAATTGTTGCCACCAGGACACAAGTGATAGCTTGGAGCCCGAGGGCTCTGTGCTGGAGGATCCCCAGGCTGCTGGGGAGAGAGGCAAAATCCTGCTGAGGCTGGGGCCAGGGGACCAGGATGGGCTCCCAAAGGACTCCCAAATGATTCCAGCATGAGAACAGGCAGGCAGAAGTTAATTCAATTACACTTCACTCCACAGAGGCCAAAGCCTTTCAGTGAGTGTTGCTGCCTGACCTTTTGTGGGGTCCACTGACTTGCCTGTGCTCTTGGCATCGTAATGAAGAGGCTGCTGGGAGCTGGGAGCAGCATTTGTGCCATCCCCCCTCTGCCCCTGCCTCAGCTGGCCATGAAAATGTAAATACAGGGATGGAGGGGAAGGTCACAGCTCAGCCCCTGCACAGCCCTGCCATGGGGAGTTGTGCCTGGGTGACATTCAGCCCTGCTCCTGCACTGACCCTCTGAGGGACAGGCCAGGAGAGCTCTCTGGACTGATTAACTGTGGCTCTGCCTTCAGAGAAGCATCTACAGACTGACCCTGACCCAGAGATGGTCACAAACTCCCCTGAAATGAAGAGGTCCTGAGCATGTGCCCTGATGGCTCACGGAGCATGGATTATGCAAGACATCATCACTGCCTTGGGACACTGCTGGGGATGGATTGCTGAGAGGAGCTGCACTGGGGAAGGATCTGATCAGAAACCAGACCATGACCTGTGGAGGCTGTGCAAGCTGCCAGGATCCACAGGCAGCAGTCACAGGAGCTGCTCCACCATGGACCAACCCCCCAAAATGCTGACACAGCATTGTGTCTGCTCACAGATTGCATGGGGCTGGAAGGGAGCCCCAAAGCTCATCTTGTCTGACACCCTGCAGGCAGCAGGGACACCTCCAGCTCCAGCAGGCTGCTTGGGGCAACACCAAGGCTGATCTTCAATGTCTGCAGGGATGGAGCCTCAAGCACAGCCCTGGGCAGCCTGCTGCAGTGTTTCATCACTCTCACTGTGCAGAGCTTCCTCCTGATGTCCAACCTAAATCTCCCCTGCTCCAGTTCCAAACCATTGCCGCGCACTCTATCACCACAGGCCCTTCTAAACAGGCCCTCCCCAGCCTGCCTGGAGGTCCCCTTCAGGTATTGAAATACAGCGCTAAGGTCTCCCCAGAACCTTCTCTTCTCCAGGCTGAACGACCCTCAAAGGTCATCTTGTCCAACCTGCATGCAGGCTGCAGGGACACCTCTAACTAGATCAGGCTGCTCAGGGCAACACCAGGTCTGATCTTGAATGTCTGCAGGGATGGGGCCTCAGCCACAGCCCATGGCAACCACTCCCAAAGGTCCAACAGACCTTGGGGCAGAGAAATGGCCATGAAGAAGGCAACCTCTGCCTTGGGTTTGGGAGATGTTTCTCCACCACCTGCAAATCAACAGGGGGGAAAAAAAAAATTCCAATCCCCCCCCCAAAAGAAACAGATTTGCCAGAGGATTTAAGAGGCATCAAGTTGCCTGGATACCAGATCTTGTAAGTACCCAAAAAGTAATTATAAAGCAAGAAATCTGTCTCAGCTAAGCAGGAGGATGGGAAATTGGAAATCCATTTGTGAGAGACTTTCTGCTTTCTAACAAGACAGGTTACAGCTCAGCCTTGTTCACAGCAGCCTCACACACACTCCTGCTCCAGCTGCACCTCCTTTGCACCAGCAAAGGGAAATCAGAGCAGGGCTCAGAAATTCCATAGGGAAAAGGACTAAGAGCAGCCAGGTTCTGGCAGGGCAGGTAGAGAACAGCATCCAGGCAAGCAGAGGATGAGCAGAGGGTCCCAGAGGGACAAAGCTAACCCAAGATGCACCACACATGGGATAACTGATGGGATAATGCCTTCTTGAGGCTCAGGAGCCAGTGCTGATTGTCCCAGGAGGGCTGGGCTGGGTGGCTGCTCTCACATGGGCTGCCTGCAGAGGTGAAGTTGGACAAGATGACCTTAGAGGGTCCCTTCAGCCCAATGCAACCTGTGAGGAGCCCAATGCAGCACCTGCCAGCATCTCCAGCCTGCATGGCTCACATGGGTCCCTCCAGCTCTCCCAGGGCCTGCCCCTGCCACCCTCCTGAGTGCAGAGCCACAGCTGATCTCCACACCACCTCAGCCCCTCCACCAGGGAAACTCACACAGCCTGGCTTCCCAGTGCTGTGTTTGCTCCTGAGCTTTGAGTGCTGCCATAACCCCTCCAGATGGTTGGCACATGTGGGTCCCACGGGTCCTCAGTTAGCTGCAGGGGCTCTGCTCTCCCCTGGCAGTCCCCCAGCTCCTGCTCTCAGGGCAGTGCCACACTGAGAGCTGCACAGCAAACCTCTCCTGTGTGACACAAAGAAGCTGGCAGCACCATGCAGGGCTTGCTGAAGCCACCTCCTGTCACCTCCTCCCCTGGGTTATGGAGGCTATGGCTGGCAGAGCCAGCTGGGCACTGCCACACCAATTAAAATAAACCCTTGATAGGCCTGCTAATGAGAAACCCACTCTGAAACCTGCAAGTCTGGTATTTTGCTCTTGGAGTGGGAGGTGAAAGGTTGAGGAAAATAAAGAACAATTGAAAAAAAAAAATCTCTGCAGTCACAAGATCCAAATTCCCTCACAAGGACTCACTTCAGGCTCAGCAAAACCAGCTCAGATCAGCTTCAGGCTCAGCAAAACCAGCTCAGACCAGCTTCAGGCTCAGCAAAACCAGCTCAGATCAGCTTCAGGCTCAGCAAAACCAGCTCTGATCAGCTTCAGGCTCAGCAAAACCAGTTCATGCTAGAGAAGAGCAAGGCTCTAGAGAACAGGTCTCATATGAG
>WBNM01046350.1:15812-37787 GCA_013399055.1 Ramphastos sulfuratus | reverse complement strand
TGCTGCTGGCTCCTCCTTTCCACTGGGGCACCTGCAAAAATGCAAGAACCCAAGCTCTGAAGCTATGTTTGGACAAGCCTCTCTGCATCTGCTCTCTGTGGGTAGGCTGTAGTCATGAGGAAGACCACAGACATCAGCAGGAAGATCTTTACTATGAGGGTGGTGGAACACTGGAATAGGTTGCCCAAGTGGTGGTGGAGGCCTCATCCCTGGGGACATTCAGGGTCAAGCTTGATGGGGCTCTGAGCAACCTGATCTAGTCAGGGATGTTCCTGCTGCCTGAGGAGGGGGTGGACTGCACCTCTAGAGGTTCCTTCCACAGCCCAGTGCATTGTGTGGTTCCACAGCAACACAGGGTCAGGGTAGGGCAGCACTTGTGTGGGTAATGGTGCAGATGAGAGCAACTCTTAGCACAACCATGGGCATGGGGGAGGGTGGAGAAATGCATTTAGATGCCATCAGGCTCTCAAGTAAGTAGAAATTCTCTCATCATCAAGCCAGAAGAGTACAAAAGGAATCTATACCTAGCACAGTTAGAGTCAAGATACTTAACCCTACCAAAGCACTTTTTACCTGGTGGTGGTGGTGGTGACTTAGTCAAAACTCTCCAGCCAATGAACAATGAAGCATTGTAGAGAATCTTCTCTTCCACTGAGTGTCATAATCCAGGCCTGAGCTTTCTCCTCTGTGTTCTGCAGTATGGCAAGAAGAAGCTGAAGTATCTGCCTTACAACCACCAGCATGAGTACTTCTTCCTCAGTGAGTATCTGCCCTGAACTCCTCCCTGAGTGCCTCCCAACCCCTGCTGTCTTAACTCCTTAAGTCTCAACTCATCCTACCCTCCCTCAGGGCCTTGTGCAGGACCCCAGATCAGCTCAGGATGTTCTTCAGTGATATCCAAGCACCTTGAACACTGCCAGCGTGGTCATGCAAAGCAAAGCAAAGGAGGAAAGGGGGGAAATGACCTCTGTGTGAGAGGCTCCATAGGACAGGAAAAAAAAAAAAAAAAAAAGCATGTTGTCAGGCAGTGCTCTTTGATAAGGCAAGACCAAGGGGTCTGGGTAAGCCAAGATGAGCAGAGCCTCCTTTCTTCCCAGAAAGGCAACCAGCTCCCACCGCCAGCACCTCGCCTCTCTCACCAAGGCAGACTTTCCCTAGGACCCCACTCACATCACACACCCTTCCCCTCCCCTCCTTGCCCCTCCTGATGGCCACAAGACCTCCCTTTGCTTTGCAGTCTTCCCACCTCTGCTCATCCCTGTGTATTTCCAAATCCAAATCATCTCGACCATGATCAAGCGCAGGTTCTGGGCGGTGAGTGAAGCCTTCCCTCCACCCGTGCCAGGGCTGGCTGGCAGCAAGCCACACCTGAGCAGGGGGGGAGAGCAGTGGGCAGGGACACCTGCTGCTGCTCTGTGAGCTACCCAGCACCCCAAACTCCAGCAGTGAGGCAGGCAGAGTGATGCTTGGCCTCTTCTCTCTTGCCCTAGGACCTGGCCTGGGCCATCAGCTACTACATGCGCTACTTCATCACATACATCCCCTTCTACGGCGTCCTGGGATCCCTCTTCCTCCTCACTTTTGTCAGGTAGGAGATAAAGGGGGTCCCCCCTGCTCTGCCCTCCCTCCAGAGCCAGATGGACCAAGCCTCAGCTCTGCTGTGCCCCACAGCTCTCCCCTCTGCAGGTTCACTGACCTCGCTGTGTGTTACCCTGGCTAGTCCCACTGCTGTGCTTCCCATTTACCATCTCCCAGTTCTACTTCCCCACACCACAGCAGGTTCTGGTGCTCAGCCTCTTCCCCTGCCTGCCTCTTCCCCTGCCCTCTGATGGCCCAGCCAGGATTCTCCTCTCTTTCCTTGTCCCCAGTTCTCACACACTGCCCAATCCCATCACATTTATGCATTTTTCCCCACTTGGTCGAGGCTGGACCCTTCCAGAGTGCCTCAGGACACTCTCTTCCCAGCTTAGTGGGAGAGTAATTCATGAAGGTAATTGCTTGGAGAGGAGGAGAGTTTAAGAGGTGACCTCATTTGTGTTTATAAAGATGTGCAGGGTGAGTGCCAGGAGGCTGCAGCCAGGCTCTGCTGGGTGATGCCCAGGGCCAGGACAAGGGGCAGTGGGTGGAAGCTGAGGCACAGGAGGTTCCATGTGAACCTGAGGAAGAATTTTTTCATTGTGAGGGTGACAGAGCCCTGGAACAGGCTGCCCAGAGGGGTTGTGGACTCTCCCTCTCTGGAGATATTCAAGAGCCATCTGAATGCATTCCTGTGTGACCTGCTCTGGCAGGGGGGCCTGGACCAGCTGAGCTTTGGGGGTCCCTTCCAGCCCCTGACATTCTAAGGTTCTATGAAGCCTGTTGAGCATTGTACAAGCTTTGCTCAGCACTCCTCCCAGTGTGCAGGATGCATGACCTGTACCAAGGGATGGTGTTTAGGCCCACAGTCAGCACTACACAGGACCCAGCAACCCAGCGTGGTGGGGGTTGGAAGGAGCCTCTGGAGGTCATTCAGTCCAACCCCCCCTGCTGAAGTAAGGGCACCCACAGCAGCTTGCCCAGGACTGTGATGTCCAGGGGTGTTTGGAGTCTCTCCACAGAAGGAGACTCCACAACCTCTCTGAGCAGCCTGCTGTGGGGCTCCAGCACCTTCAAAGTAGTTTAGCCTTCACCAAATATTCTGCCACAGTGAAAAAGATTTTCTAAAAGAAACATTAGTGGGGTTTTTTTTGAGGCAAAAGGAATGGCAGGAGATGCAAAAATAAACCAAACCAAAATGGTTCTGCCTCCACAAAATTTAGTGTCACTGCTCATGACTTCAGTTTCCATAGTTTCAAAAGGCTTTGGACCCAAAGAGGAGGAGATCCAAAGGTCTGTGAGAGTGCCCAGGCTAAGGATTTGGCTGAAAAAAGCTTCTAACAACCCCACCCTTTATTGCCCAAGCTTCTGTGCTCTGATTGAGCTAGAAGTGCAACGAAGGCAAAATGGCAAATCCAGATCACCTGCTCCTTCAGAAAACAGGCTCAAAGACAAGAGCAAGGCTGCTTCTGGGCAGCTACCCTGCCAGAAGACATCCAGGGCTCCCCGTGGAGATCACCTTTGCCAAAAGTAGTGTGAGAGATCAAACCACTTCTGAGGAAGAGGTCCAGCTCAGCAGGGTGTCCTGTCCCTAACTGCCTTAGTCCAGAGGTGTGACCTCCTCACAGCTTACAGGGAAGAGAAATTCATCCCAGGAGTGATTCCCTCTGGGCTCCAGAGAGTGCCTCAGTANTCCCTCAGCCTCTCCTCACAGGGCTGTGCTCCAGGCCCCTCACCATCACAGACACACACAGAGTGTTCTTCCCAAAGCAAACACAAGGGCTGCATGGTAACCTCAGGCTCCTTTCGGGAGCAGCTGGGTTTAGCATGGTGCTGGAAGTGGAGATGATCCCAGCAGCTGCCTGGGGCTCCCTGCAGGAAGGGAGAAGTGAGACAGTTACAGAATCACAGAATGAACCAGGTTGGAAAAGACCTCTGAGATCATCGAGTCCAACCTAACACCTTCTAATTAGCTAACCCATGGCACTAAGTGCCTCATCCAGCCTCGTTTTATACACCTCCAGGGCTGGGCACTGCACCACCTCCGCGGGCAGCCCGTTCCGATCACTCTGGGTGTGAAGCATTGCCTCAGGGCAATGCTTTGCTCGCAGGTCTCACCTCCAGCTGCTCCCTGCCTATCCCACTCCTACCGACCTCACGGCCCAGTGTCCCCCATCGATTGCCTCCTTCTCTGCCTGTTTGCTTTGGAAGGTTTCTGGAGAGCCACTGGTTTGTGTGGGTCACTCAGATGAATCACATCCCGATGGAAATCGACAGCGAGAAGCACAGAGACTGGCTCAGCTCGCAGGTAACTGGGAGGGGAAAGAATGGCCCTGGCTCAACCCCAAAAAGGGTTCAGAAATCGACTCCAAAGGTTTGTGGGTTGCCACTGTCTCCAGGTGCCAGTGTGTGGTTGTCCCCAGAGCCGGCAGCGCCGATCCGGGACAAGCCAAACCGCCGCTGATCAGCTCGCCAGCTCTGGCAGCTCAGTAGTGTAGGAGGACACATCTCAGCCCCTGCCCCAGGCCACAGGAGTCTCATTGTGCTGCCAGGGTGAGCCTGCCCCAGCCCTCACGGCTGCTCCCTTGCCTCCACAGATGGCAGCCACCTGCAACATCGAGCAGTCCTTTTTCAACGACTGGTTCACCGGGCACCTGAATTTCCAGATCGAGCACCAGTGAGTATGGACCCACAACTGCTTGCCCACTGCCAGCTGCTCACAACTCAGCACTTGAAGGGGTGCAAAGTCTGCTAACAGTGCACCTGTGGGATGGGGCAGCACCTTTGGAGCACTGCTTCATGGCAGAGAGAGTCACGGACTGCTGGGGGTCGTAGTCTGCTTCTGCTACAGGCACCTTTTGCTCTTGCTAGCAGCCACTTCAGCTTTCACTCTCACAGCTTTAATTTGGGGGTTAATTAGGAGTTGCTGGTACATGCCTGCCAGTTACAACAGTTGTGGACTGAACTCCTAGAACCTGAGCCCCCACTACAGAACTCTCCTCTCCCCTGAAGCACTTCGGTGCTGCAGAGCCTCTGACAGCTGTGTGGGACTGTGTACACTGCTGGGGAGCAGGTTTTGAGGCCACAGTCTGTTGTCAGTGACAACACAAAATGTAGAAGAGAGATGGATTTTAGGGCAAAGATGTCTGGTTTTAAGTCCACTTTAGAACAAGATGGATTTTAGGGCAAAGATGTCTGGTTCTAAGTCCACTTTGGAAATCCCCATTGAACACTACAGGGCAAGGTGATCCCAAATGCTCCTTTACATGCTTCCTGTTCCATGAGCTTCTGGAGGTGGGAAAGGGGGTCTCTAGCAGCTGTTATTGCCCAAAGGAAGTGGGCAGCCATCTCGCCAGGCTGAAGCTGGTTCCTCACTCCTGCTTCCCTCACATTGCACTTGTGCTGCCCTCTCTTGCACACTGCCACT
This sequence comes from Ramphastos sulfuratus, assembly GCA_013399055.1. Classification (NCBI taxonomy): domain Eukaryota; kingdom Metazoa; phylum Chordata; class Aves; order Piciformes; family Ramphastidae; genus Ramphastos; species Ramphastos sulfuratus. The sequence continues at coordinate 32,785 of WBNM01046350.1, read as the reverse complement.
GGCTTGCTTGAACACAGCTTTGTGGCTGGAGAATCAAAGCATTTGGTTTCCACCAGGCTCCTTGAAGCAGAGGGCTGTGCAGCATTGGCTGTCTCTCTGTGCTGCTTCTGCAGCTCCAGGAGAAGGCATCAATAATGAGCCCCTGTGAGGTGCAGGGAGAGATGCCCTGGGGCTTGGTCTCTTGAGCTTTCTGAGCTTTTGTTTCCTCCTTTTCCACTCCAGCCTGTTTCCAACGATGCCACGGCACAACTTCTGGAAGGTGAAACCTTTGGTGAAGTCCTTGTGTGCCAAGTATGGAGTCCAGTATGAAGAGAAGCCTCTGGGGAGAGCATTCGTAGACATAGTTGGGTAAGGCCCTTTGAGTGTCACCTGCAGCCTGCAACTTATTGTGCCACAAACAGCCTGCAGTGCCCAGAATCATAGCATGGGAAGGTTGGAAGGGACCTCAAAGATCAGCCAGTTCCAACCCCNTCTGAGGAGAGCAGAGCAAAGGGGCAGAATCCCCTCCCTTGCCCTGCTGCCCACACTGCTCTTGCTGCAGCCCAGCACACAGTTGCTGTCTGGGCTGCACTCACACTGCAGCCTCATCTTGAGCTTTTCCTCACCCCAGACCCCCAGGGCCTGTTCCTCAGGGCTGCTCTCAGCCATTCCCCACCCAGCCTGGAGCTGTGCTTGGCACTGTGCCTACCCAAGAACAAAGAATTCAGGACACTACAGACCCTTCAGACATGCCCAGCAGCTATGCTGCAGCCTGGGGTCACTGGGTTGGTAAATCTCCCCATGGCAGCCCAAGGAACAGCTGCTGCAGTGCTGCCCCACAGCAGATGTGGCACAGCTGCACTGTGGCAGCAGGTGGGAAGCTGCTTCCCTACATCATGGTGAGAAAGAACTCTCCCCCCAGAGCAGCTTCTGCTGTGGAAGTACTGAATGGTTGGCATTGAGGTGGGCACCAACCTCACCTCATAGGGACCTTTCTGACAGTCCCTTTGGAGGGGCTGCTCTGGTTGCTGATGGTTCTTGCTTTCAGGAGCTGGCAGCACCTCTCCAGGCTGCAAACTGAGATCAATCAAAGGGGAATGACTCAGGTTACAGCCCTGCTGGTGCCCATTTGAGACCTGCCAGCAGCAAAGGGCTGTTCCCTGTAGGCACAGTTGAAGCCTGCTCTAATGGTCCTTGTCAGGCAGGCTCTGGGTTAATGTTTCCTCCTCAGTTACTCCAAGGGGAATAATTCATGACAGTGAACATGAGAAAGTGTTCTGCAGGCCTGGGATCTCCACACAAACCATTCTAATCCAATGCAAATTAAAGCAGATTGGCTTCAACCTGCAGAAGGGCTGAAAAAACCAAACCCATTTCAAACCTTCCTTTGGTCCTCTTATGCAGTCAGCAGAGGGAAATGCAGCACTGAGGGAGGTGATGCTCAGCAGCTCACCATACAGAGCTCCTCTCCCCACACAACCTCTCAGGGACCATCTCAGCAACAAATTCCCCTCTCAATAGAACAATCTGCCATAAGCCACCAAAACCTAAATTTCCAGGCTGTATCCTGTTTACCAGAGAACTTTTCAGCCTGAATCAGATCAGATCTGCCCCATAACATTTGCAGAGCTAATGCAGATGTGGAATTCTGCAGGAGAATCCCTGGGGTGGAGGTGGGGAAAATCCTTCAGAGGTTCAATGTGGTGAGCCAGGCAGTTCTGCTCTGCTGTTTATTCAGAGAGTCAGAGAATGGTTTGGGTTGGAAGGGACCCTAAGGACCATCAAGTTCCAGCCCCTGTCACAGGCAGGGACACCTTCCACTAGAGCAGGTTGCTCAAGCCCTGCCCAACCTGGACTTGAGGGCCAGAGGGACTGCAGAGAATGTGGTGGGCATCAGATGAAGTTGTTGCTCACTAGAATCTCAGACTGGCCACTTTGGGAGTCCAAAGAACAAAAGAGGTACTAGTGGGAGGTGTCCCTGCCTAGGGCAGGGGGTGGGAACTGGGTGATCTCTGAGGCCCCTTCCAACCTTCCCATTCTATGATTCTAGGTAGCTCCTCTTGCTGCTCCTCTTGCTACACTGGGGAAAGACATTTGATGTTGGTAGAATCCTCACCCCTGGAGCCATTCCAGGTCAGGTTGGTTGAGGCTCTGAGCAACCTGATCTGGCTGCAGATGTCTCTGCTCCCTGAGCAGGAGGGTTGGACTAGATGGGCTTTAAAGATCCCTTCCAACCCAAAGCATTCTATGCTCCTGTGTCCTAAGGATTCATGTTGCAAGTGAGGAAGAGGATGAAAACAAGCAAGGCAAGGTTCATGTGCCCACCAGACCTCTTTGGTTTTGTTCCACAGGTCCCTAAAGAAATCTGGAGATCTATGGCTGGATGCTTACCTCTATAAGTGAACATGAATCTTAATGGGGAGGTGTGAGTGAGTGGGAGGGATGGGGAGGGTGAGTGGGGGGAGGGGAAATCACACACGTGTCTTTTACTCTCAGATTTCAGTCTATGTCTCCATGCACAGTGGGAAGGGAGTTTCCCATCTTAACTGCTGCTGGGCTGGGCTCAGGCGACCTGCTTAATGCAGACAGACTTAAAGTGTGCTCCAGAGGATGCAAAGTGAGGCCAGTGTTGCACAAAAGAGAAGGCTGGCAGAGGGTGGAGAGGAGGAGTGTGTTACAAAGGGGCATTAATAGCTGACCTTAACCTTCTCTGCACAAGATTCGTTCTAATGCTACCTAAACCACCCGAGCCTCTGACTGGCAGACACAGAGGTGCTGTTAACCTTCCACACCTGCAGTCCAAGGACACCCCAGTCAGTGTTTGCCTCTTCCTCTTTGCCATCTTTGTGTAAAAGAGGAGCCCAGCACAGTCTGATCTCACCAGCAGGGGAAGAGCAGCACAATTCCTGACGCCCATCCTCCCGGGGAGCTCAGGAGGGCTGCCATCCCCATCAGCCCTGCCTGCAGCAACCACATCCCAGCTGCTGTAACCTGATGGGGCTCTCAGCCCTGCCCAGAGCCTCCTTCCTCTCCCTCCTTCCTTCCTCTAATCATAGCCTGCCTGTAGTGAAAGCTGTGACACTGACTCTGCACAACTAACCTCTAACAAGCACCTCTCGAGCAGGTTGTCTCAGCTGTGCCTTTCTGACCAGCCTCTGTCTCCAGGGCTCCTACAGCAAATGCCCCTTCAGGACAGGGTCTGTTTTCACACTGATGAGCAGCAGGCCTGGCACAGGGTCATGGCTGTCAGTACACAAAGGGCCAACATCAGTCCCATAAGCAAAACCTCCTCCTTGCCCAGAGGTGCTCCAGTGGAAGCCCAGAAGGGCTTTTCAGCGCAGTGGTTTGCAGTGTGCTGCAGCAGCACAGGGTCCTGCCTGTCTGCACATGCCTGGCAGAACACAAACCTCTGCTGCTTGTCAGAGGCCAGGAGCAATGGCACTGTTCAGCCTTCTCTTGGAAGCAAGCAGCAGAGGAAATGAATTCTCCCCTTGCAAAAAGGAGGAGCTGCTCAGGGAGGCAGCTGAGAACTGACCTGGTCAGGTTGTGCTTGTGATGTGAGACCTTCTGGAGAGCCTCCTGACAAGTTGTCTGAAACTGCTTTCTGCTGAGTGCCTGCTCAGCAGTATCCATGCCTGGCTCACCAGGAGACATGGCTGAACAGCTTCCAGCTGCTTCTCAACCAGCCAGCCTGGCCCCAGACCAGCCAAGGGCTGTCCCTTCAGCTGTGGCACAGCTGGTTTGTGACAAAGGGCCATGGGCCCAACAGCAGCTTCCAGCTCCAACAGCTGGCTTGCAGCTCACCCAAAACATCCAGGAGAGCTACTCCAGCTGTGAGGCAATGACTTTGCACAGCTCCTTGCTTTGCTCAGCTCTGAAACTGGATCTTCTGTGTCCAGCCCTCAAATCCTCACAGAGCCTCACAAGCTCAGTAAGGTAACGACCAGACACAGCTCCAGGACTGTGGCAAACCAGAAAATCAATGTAAGCCCCTCCTGCCCTCTTGGGAGAAGGAGAGGAGATTGTGTCTGTGCTTACAGGTGGAAAGTTCATTAGCTAATAGTACTTAAGGTTTGCAAAGGGCTTATTCTGGTGTTCTTGCCCACCTCTCAGGTGGCAACAGCTGAGTGGTTAGAATGAAAAGCAGTTTCTGGGGTGCCTGAAGCTCTAACTGACCTTGAGCCCATGTTACAGCTGATTCCTAACAGCATAAGCAATAAGATCCTGCTGGATGCTGGAAGTCCCCAGGCAGGTAGCAGCAAGCTAGCCTGGGGCTGTGGCTAATGGTGTCAAGCCTGCCTTAATACCTGCATCTCTTTCTGACTCTCTGAATGTATCTCACTCTCTGCTCCAGCAAGGATCACCACAAGCACCACAGCAGCATCAGCAGTGCAGTCTCCTAAACATCCTCTGACACTTCATTTTCCTCACCCCTCCAGTTCCTATTTCCAGAGCAAATACTTCCTCACTACAGATGCCTCTTCCTCCTTAGTGCTCTCTCCCTCTTCCCTTCCTTCTTGGGAGCCTGTTTGCTTTTCTGGCACCTAGAGAAATTGCAGAGAGCTGTTAGCTCAGCCCAGGTGAGCCTCAGTCCTGCTTTGAGCAGCTATTCCCCACTGGCCAGGCTGCTGGAAGGGCTGGTTTGCTGCTGCAGACCCAAAGGGCTGCCAACACAGCAGCCTGGCCTCAGAGGCAGAAGCTGCTCCTGATGATGGCTGAAAGAACTTGAAATGTTTGAGGAGAGCAACCAAGCTGCAACCATCTACAAAGGAAAGACCAACTCCTAGGCAAATGGGTTCCACACCCCATCAAGAGCTTAGCACAAGATACAAGAGAGGAAAGGGGGGAGCAGGAGAGATCTTGTCATTAAATCTTCCCTAATTACTTTACCTAGGCAAATGGGTGCTAGTTCCACTCCCCAAAGAGCTTAGCACAAGATACAAGGGAGGAAAGGGGGGAGCAGGAGAGATCTTGTCATTAAATCTCCCCCAACTGCTTTCTTCTTTCAAACCCTGGGAAAAAAACAAAGCAAAACAAAGCAAAACCAATAACAAAGCAAACCAAACCTGACCCTTTCCATGGAAAATGTTCAGTGGCTCAGATGCAGAAATAAAAGCTGTGCAATGCAATAGTCAGAGTGAATTTCCAAGTGTCATTGCTATTGCAAGGGGGAAAAGGCCTTCTGCAAAGAGCAGGTCACCAACCCTTTGCAGCCAGCTCTGTGTTTTCCTGACCCATTGTACTTACTCGTGCAGAAAGTTTGTCTGGTGACAGTGGAGGTGCTGGTTGCTCTCACAGGCAAAGCCTCTCTGGCTTGGATAGCTTCTTGCCCCTCCTTCCACAGACACCCCAGGCCTCTGTCTTGGAATTTGGGCAGTTTCCTATGTGCCTCGAAGCAGAAGTTCTCCATCCTGTAGCTGGGCTGCTCCCTGGGGAAGAGCTGTGGCAGTCCTGGAGCAATCTGCTTCATCACAGCTCTAAGCAGCAGCAGAGTGAAACCAGGCTCAGAGGAGATGTTGCAGTAAAAGTGCAGCCTTTGGGGGATGCAAACTTCCCACGACCTTCCTTGGCTTTGTCTCCAGGCTGGGCAAAGCAGCAGCAATCCACCAGAGATGAGCATCCCTTTGGGGGGGTCACCAAGAGCCATCACACAGGTCCAAAGGCAGCAGCTGAAGCACAGCTTTGCCCAGCTCCCTGGGGAGCACAGCTAAGTAGTTTTGCTGAAAATATTGAGGGGGACCCTTGGACACTTTCTCTCTTGATAAAGGTGGTTCAGTTGAGCTGTAATGAGACACAAGCAGACAAAAAAATGAATCTGCAAGACATGTTGGGAGCCTGCCAGGGTTTATTTAACCCAGCCAAGCCACATCATTGGCTACATGAGGGTTTGGCAAGCAAGAGAGGCCACAAGTTTGTTTCAGGGCAGATAATAAAACAATAGGCAGGAAAGGAGTGGCTTTGCCTCTCTCCAGTCACTTGGCTGGAGCAGGAGCTGGGGGAAGAACATGGTCCAAAGCACTTGGTAGGGAAAGGCATTAACTGAACCAAGGGCAGCAAAGGCAAGAGAAGCTTCTGGGCAGGAGAGAGATGGGCATGTGTTTGGGGGGGAGGGGTACAGAGGTGGCAGGTGTGGGAAAGGAACAGGCTGGGGAGGGATGTGTGACAGAGCAGGAGGAGAAATAGCAAGGGGATGGAGAGAGGAGGAAAAGCAGCTTGAAATGAGGTGCCACAGCCTCCCATTCATCACCAGTACCTGCCTGGACCACTGCTGCTGCTGCAAACTGAACCACAGAGTGCATTGGGCTGGAAGGAACCCTCAGAGGTCTTCTTCTCCAACTCCCTTTGCAGTCAGCAGGGACATCAACTAGATCAGGTTGCTCAGGGCCCCATCAAGTTCGACCTTGAATGTCTCCAGGGATGGAGCCTTCCCCACCTTCTTGGGCAGCCTGTTCCAGCATTTGGGATGTGAGGCAGGAAAGGGGAGAGCTCAGGCCCTGAGGAGATGGCAGAGGCTGGGAGCATCCTACCTGGTGGTGAGGTGGATCTTGCACTGAGCTCTGAGAGCAGGCACAGGGCAGGGCTGGCACACAGAGTGCTCTGCAGAGCCTCTCCTGCACTCAGGCTAAAGCAGGCTCAAGCTGTAGCCAAGACCTGCAGCAATCAAAACCAAGTCCACTGAGGGCTGTGGGTCAGTGTCAGCTCAGTCACTAACAGGCAGTCTCAGCCCATGTTTCCAGGCAGAGGCACAACTGGAATCAGAGGGTTTAAACACTGAGGGCTTTGGGGTTTTTACTTAAAGCATCATTTGAGGAGCCTAAGAACCCAACTGCTTATTGAAATAGAGCTTGGGAGGCACCAAGCACCAGCAGAGCCTCACCAGGTTGTACCTCCAGGCACCAAGCACCAGCAGAGCCTCACCAGGTTGTACCTCCAGGCACCAAGCACCAGCAGAGCCTCACCAGGTTGTACCTCCAGGCACCAAGCACCAGCAGAGCCTCACCAGGTTGTACCTCCAGGCACCAAGCACCAGCAGAGCCTCACCAGGTTGTACCTCCAGGCACCAAGCACCAGCAGAGCCTCACCAGGTTGTACCTCCAGGCACCAAGCACCAGCAGAGCCTCACCAGGTTGTACCTCCAGGCACCAAGCACCAGCAGAGCCTCACCAGGTTGTACCTCCAGGCACCAAGCACCAGCAGAGCCTCACCAGGTTGTACCTCCAGGCACCAAGCACCAGCAGAGCCTCACCAGGTTGTACCTCCAGGCACCAAGCACCAGCAGAGCCTCACCAGGTTGTACCTCCAGGCACCAAGCACCAGCAGAGCCTCACCAGGTTGTACCTCCAGGCACCAAGCACCAGCAGAGCCTCACCAGGTTGTACCTCCAGGCACCAAGCACCAGCAGAGCCTCACCAGGTTGTACCTCCAGGCACCAAGCACCAGCAGAGCCTCACCAGGTTGTACCTCCAGGCACCAAGCACCAGCAGAGCCTCACCAGGTTGTACCTCCAGGCACCAAGCACCAGCAGAGCCTCACCAGGTTGTACCTCCAGGCACCAAGCACCAGCAGAGCCTCACCAGGTTGTACCTCCAGGCACCAAGCACCAGCAGAGCCTCACCAGGTTGTACCTCCAGGCACCAAGCACCAGCAGAGCCTCACCAGGTTGTACCTCCAGGCACCATCTCTCCTTGCTGCAGGGGCTGAGCACTCTGCTTGGGCTTCAGCCCTTCAGCAGGGCAAAGACATCCTTCTCTCTCTGTAACAAGCTGCTATGGCCTCTTGTAGTAGATGCTTTCCTAGGAAAGCCTTCCTAACAAAGCCCTCCTAACATCCCAAATGTCTTGTAGGAGCTGTTAGAACATCAAACCCACACTCACAGAACCACAGGATACAAAGGGGTTGGAAGGGACCTCTGGCCAACATCAAGTCCAACCCTGTTCTTTCTAGGGCAGCTCCTCATTATTTCCTACTTTAAAAAGAAGGTATTTCAGTAACTCAAAAAGAAGGATTTTTCCCCCCCTTTGTGTATTCTACTGCTCAATAAAATCATAACTATTTGTTGACCACAGAAGTGATTTTTGTTTTGTTGCAAGTCACATCCAGATTTGCTGCAGTGCTCAAAGGATCTCTTCTGGAGCACCTTCCACAATACAAAGCAGCAAGGAGGTAGCATGGAGAAAGCAACTGAGCTGCTGGGATGCTTCTAGGGTGTGAATGTCACCATCCACAGGGCTGGCTCAAAGGTACAATCATAGAATTGTTGGTTGGAAAAGACTTCTAAGGTCACTGAATCCAAGCATCAGCCTAACACCACCGTGGCCATTAAACCACCTCCCAGAGTGCCATGTCCACATCTTTCTTCAACACCTCCCAGGGACAGTGACTGCACCACCCCCCTGGGCAACCTATCCCAGGGATCAAGCCTGCATATTCAAGTTCAGAAGACTTAAGGGGTGGGGATGGGATAGGGCATAAAGCACAGAACCATAGAACGGGTTGGAAGGGATCAGTAGAGGTCATCTAGTCCAGCCCCCTGCAGTCAGCAACTAGAGCAGCTTGCTCAGGAGACAGAGAGTGATCCAAGCCTTCAGCTTTAGTCCTGTAATTGCTGTGCTTATCAGCTCAAAATCAGATCCCCAAACAGAGAGCAGTGTGGGAGCAAGCTCTAGAAAAGGCTTCGGGCTCAGGCTTGCTGATTGTGGCTTCCCCTGGGGTCTTTTCTGGAGGAGCTGTTGGCTGCAGGTTGTGCAAAGTCCTTCCTCTGCTTCACAGGGTGGAAGCAGTGGAAGCCTTTTTACAGTGCAGATGGCTTTGTTCACAGCCCTCACACAGCCCAGGCACAGCTGCACTGCTCATCCTCACACTGGGCATGAGCACCACAGGAAGCCAAACATCTCCTCTTGGCCATTCAAACTCACGCAGGGAGGCAACGAAGAGCAAAGCTGATGTGAAAACTTCCCTGGAGGCTTTGACAGTTTGTCTGAAACTCAATTCTCTGCCCATTCATGGCTCCTGCACCTGGTGAGAAGCTTGCAGCAGCTTTTCCAACCATCAGCTTGAGCAAATGCTGCTGTGGGCCTGGGGGCAGTGCCGGCGGTGGGCTTGGGGGCAGCGCCAGGAGTGGGTTTGGGGGCAGTGCCGGCGGTGGGCTTGGGGGCAGTGCCAGCAGTGGGTCTGGGGGCAGTGCCGGGAGTGGGCTTGGGGGCAGTGCCAGCGGTGGGCCTGGGGGCAGCGCCGGCGGTGGGCCTGGGGGCAGTGCCAGCGGTGGGCCTGGGGGCAGTGCCGGCGGTGGGCCTGGGGGCAGTGCCAGCGGTGGGCCTGGGGGCAGTGCCGGCGGTGGGCCTGGGGGCAGTGCCGGCGGTGGGCCTGGGGGCAGTGCCGGCGGTGGGCCTGGGGGCAGTGCCCGCGGTGGGCCTGGGGGCAGTGCCCGCGGTGGGCCTTAGGTCAGCCAAGTGAGTTTAACAGAACTGGGAGCCTGCTAATTGTTGCCCATTTGCACCCTGGCAGCAGGCAGAGGAGCAGAGGCTGATGGGCAGTGGGAAGCACATAGGCTGTGCTGGCTCAGGTGACAGGAGCAGAGCTGGCAAGGCCAGCCTGTGTTATCTGTCAGCTGAAATCAATCCTGGAGCTTTTCAGAGCACACATCATTGCTTGGAAAGGTCAACTCATTCTGCAGAGAAAGCACTCCACGAGGTCACAGACCTCAGAGCAGAGAATGACCCTGTCTTGTCCCACTTGTATCTGGTTCTGGAACACAGTCCCCTAACACAAACACAAGAACCTCTTGTGCACAAAGAATCTGTTACAAACTGATATATCCTCTGGCCTTCTCCTCTGGGACAGCCCAGCAGCTCCCACAGCCTCTGACATCCCAGCCCAGCACAGCTCTAAACAGCCCAGCCCAGCACAGCTCTGACATCCCAGCCCAGCACAGCTCTGACATCCCAGCCCAGCCCAGCTCTGACATCCCAGCACAGCACAGCTGGAACCTCTGACATCCCAGCACAGCTCTGACATCCCAGCCCAGCCCAGCTCTGACATCCCAGCACAGCACAGCTGGAACCTCTGACATNCACAGCTCAAAACCTCCCAATCCCATTTTTGATCCCATTGGGTGATTCTGTGCTCCACAACCTCCCTGCAGGTGTTCAAGGCCAGGCTGGATGAGGCCTTGAGTGACCTGCACTAGTGGGAGGTGTCCCTGCCTCTGGCAGGGGGTTGGAGCTGGCTGAGCTTTGAGGTCCCTTCCAACCTTGCCATGCTATGATTCTAAGATGTCTCTGCCCACTGCAGGATGGTTGGACAGGAGCTCATTTAGGGGTCACCTCCCACTCAAACCATTCTGTGATGCTCTGAGAAGGATCCTCACAGGGCAGCACCACCCTTGCCTGAAGCCTCACCCTCAGCACAATTAGGCAGCTGTGCAAATTATGGGCCAGGTGCTGGATTTGTATGTGACAGTGAGCAATTAATCCCAGCCATTGCTCCTGGTTGCAGCCATCCCACTGGAGATGGGAGTGGCTGCTCTGCTTGTCCTGGCTCCTTGCATGCAGCTGTCTCATGCCCACAGCTGCACCTCTCCCTGGTGTGAAGCAATGACCCAGTTTATGCCAGGCACAGGAATCATTCTGCACTTTCTCTCCTGGCATTCCCCTCCTCATTTTCATAGTGAGCAGCTAAAGGAGCAGAAATGATAGAATCACAGAGTGGGAAGGTTGGAAGGGACCTCAAAGATCAGCCAGTTCCAACCCCTGCCATAGGCAGGGACACCTCCCACTAGTACAGGTCACTCAGGGACTTATCCAGCCTAGACCTGAACACCTCCAGGGAGGTTGTGGAGCACAGAAGACCTTCAGGGAGGTTGTGGAGCACAGAATCACCCAACGTGATCTTTGATCACGTTGGGTGATTCTGTGCTCCACAACCTCCCTGGGAAACCTGTGCCAGTGTCTCACCACCCTCAACCTGTGCCAGTGTCTCACCACCCTCACTGCAAACAACTTCCTCCTAACATCCACTTTCAATCTCCCCTCTGCCACTTCAAACCCATTGCCCTTTGTCCTGGCATTGCAATAGAAGAGAGATGTTGAGGTGCTGGAAGGTGCCCAGAGAAGGGCAGCAAGGCTGGGGAGGGGCCTGGAGCACAGCCCTGTGAGGAGAGGCTGAGGGAGCTGGGGGTGTGCAGCCTGCAGAAGGTTCTGGGATCTCCCTGTACAGGACTGTTAGGCCACAAGCAACCCATCCTGCTCCTGTCAGCACAGAATCAGAGACTCAGGCAGGTTGGAAGAGAGCTCCAAGCTCACCCAGCCCAACCTAGCACCCAGCCTCAGCCAAGCAACCAGACCATGGCACTCAGTGCCCCATTCAGGCTGCTCTTGAACGCCTCCAGGGATGGGCACTCCACCACCTCCCTGGGCAGCCCATTCCAGTGCCAATCACTCTCTCTGCCAAGAACTTCCTCCTAACATCCAGCCCAGACCTGCCCTGGCACAGCTCGAGGCTGTGTCCCCTCATCTCAAGCTGTGCACCTTCACATCAATCACTCTAAGCTGCCACCCTCTGCAGGTCAGCAGACCTTTGGGCCCTACTCATTAGCCCAGGTGGATGAAGCAGCAAAACCTGTTCCTCATCACCACCCAAAGGGGTGGAAATTGTGAACACAGACACAGAGGTGCTGCTGCCAACACCAGCTCTAGTCCCTTGCTCATTCTTGCCTCCCAATCATGCTGAAGCTCATCAAGTGCCCAAACGAAGACATCTGCCTGGGTAAAGGTGACTGAAATGCAATCCAACATCACCAGAGGGCAAGGCATCAGCAGGAGGCCTCCAAGTCAGTGGTGCTGGTTGCAGCATTCCAGCAGCATGACTCCTCTCACATCCTGCAAACAACTCCAAAAACCCAACTGTTTGCCTAACAACACAGTGCCTGGGCTTGAATGTTGCAGCAGCAGCTTCTGTCCCTCCCCTGGGGCAAGCCAAGACTTAGATGGTCTTTGAAGGTCCCTTCAAGTGCAAACTGCTCTATGATTTTAGGAGCATTTCTGTCTGCCCAACTGAAAACCCAGAAATAGAAAGCAAACAGATGTTGCCTCCTTCTCCTCTGTGATAGAACCCTGGGATTAGTTTGGTTGGAAGAGACCTTCAAGACCATGGAGCCCAACCCTTCACCCAGCACTGCCAGGGCAGCACCAAACCATGGCCCTCAGCACCACAGCTCCAGGGCTCTGATACCCCTCCAGGGATGAGGACTTCACTGCCCTGGGCAGCCTGGGCCAGGCCTGGACAACCCTTTCAGGGAAGAAATTGCTGCTTGCATCCAACCTAAATCCATTGGGGTGTGCAAAATGACTCCATGATTGTAACCAACACTGGGTTTGAGGCCATGCTTCTATAGATTGGTCAGCAGCTCAGCAGCTCCTTTGCAAAGCAGGACTGAAGTATCACTCACCCCAGGGAGATACCATGGGCTGGGTAGAAGCTCCAAAGGCAGCCTCAACAAGTGGTTAAACCTGAGGTTTCCTCTCAGGCATATGCACATCAGTGCTAGATGAACACTGTTTGGTCCTCCTGTCCCCTCAGTGTGAAGAATCTTTTGCCTCAATGGCTGTTTTTGGGTGGCCTCAACACTGCACCTGCCCAAAGCAGCACTGCCATCCTTGCATGGGGCCAGCAGGCACTGCTGCAGTTCCTACTGAGGCATTATTTGCCAAGCTCACCTCACTAAAGCTGGGTTTGTGCTTCCTTCCTTATCAGTTCTGCCAGCTGGTGCTCAGCAGGTGGCCTGACAAGAGAGGAGGTCACCAAAGGCAATGGACAGGTCACCCGTTCCAGCCCCAGCTGCAATCCTGACGTGGAGAGAGCAAAGGTATCACTCAGTCCTGACTGGTGTACGTGTCCCTTGGCATGAGGCATCTTAAACTGACTCTAAGGTGATTAACAGAGCAGAATTAGCAGAGTGAGGCAGGGGAACTGAGGCCAAAGAGCTGCCCTTGAGCCCACGCCGTGCCCACCTCTGCCAGAGGAGAGCCTGCAGGCCCAGCCCCCAGCTGGAACCACAAACAGGCAGCATTAACAAAGTCCCTGCTAGTCCACACTGAGCTGTAAAGCTCAGGAGGTTCTCTCTGCCCACCTGGAGGTTCTCTGAGTAGCACCTCAGGTTTTCTAGGGACCACCTCTTCCAGCTGCCTTTGCACAGCTCCCCTCTCTGAGGCAAGAATCATAGCATGGGAAGGTTGGAAGGGACCTCAAGGATCATCCAGTTCCAAGCCTCTGCCACAGGCAGGGACACCTCCCACTAGTACAGGTCACTCAGAGGCTCATCCAACCTGGCCCTGAACACCTCCAGGGAGGTTGTGGAGCACAGAAGACCTCCAGGGAGGTTGTGGAGCACAGAATCACCCAACGTGATCAAAGATCACGTTGGGTGATTCTGTGCTCCACAACCTCCCTGGGCAACCTGTGCCAGTGTCTCAGCACCCTCAACCTGTGCCAGTGTCTCACCACCCTCAACCTGTGCCAGTGTCTCACCACCCTCACTGCAAACAACTTCCTCCTAACATCCACTTTCAATCTCCCCTCTGACACTTCAAACCCATTCCCCTTGTCCTGCCATTCCCAGACCTTGTCAATAGTCCCTCCCCAGCCTTCCTGCAGCCCCCTTCAGATCCTGGAAGGCCACTCCAAGGTCTCCTGGAAGCCTTCTCTTCTCCAGGCTGTAGAGCCCCAACTCTCTCAGCCTGTCCTCACAGCAGAGTAGTTCTGGGGGGCTTACAGCTGCTCCTGCACAAAGAGCATCCTGGCACTGCCCACTAAATCCCTTGCTTAAATCTTTCCTTGTTCTTCACCTCAATGTCTTCTGCTCTGCTGTGTGCCCAGATGCCCTGCAAGGGAGGGGCCCACAGAACATATGACAAGTTGGTGGAGCAGGGAGGGATTAGTCTCTTTGGACCCTTGCAGATCCTTTGCAGATCCTTGCAGACCCCTGAAGATCCTTTGCCAAGCTCCATGGTGCTCCACAGCTGCTCTCCTCCAGCTGCAGCTGGCACACATCAGTGAAGGGACCTCACTGTCATGGAATCCAGACAGGTTTGGGTGGGAATGGACCTTTAAAAGTCATCCAGTCCAACCTCCCCCTGCAGTCAGCAGGGACAGCCCCAACCAGAGCAGGCTGCTCAGAGACCCAGACAACCTGAGCTGCAGAGGTGCCAGGCATGGGGCAGCTGCCACCTCTCTGGGCAACCTGCTCACCACCTTCAGTGACAGAAATGTCTTCCTTCTGTCTAGTCTGAATCTCTTTTAGTGTGAACCATCCCCCCTTGTCCTGTCCCAACAGGCCCTGCTCAGAAGCCTGTCCCCAGCTTTCTCTGACCCATTTAAGCACTAAAAGGGCACTCCTGAGCCTGTCCATTGACCTCACCACAGAACATTGACACACTTCAGCTTTCTGTGTGCCCCAGCCAGAGGCATCCAGAGGCAGCCTTGAACCAGACTGCCCAGGGCAGCAGTGGAACCCTCATCCCTGGAGGGGTGGCAAAGCCATGGAGCGGTGGTGCTAAGGGCCATGGTTCAGCTCCTGCCTGCAAAGCTGCCCTGGCAGTGCTGGGTTAAGGGTTGGACTCCACGATCCTGAAGGTCTTTCCTAACTGAAACGATTCTGTGATTTGCTTTGGTGCTGGATGGAACTCAAACCACTACAGCCACAGAGCAAGCAGGGCTGGGAGGCACCTGCCCAGCCAATGTATCTCTTGAGAGGGGGTAAGTGACCCCTCTGGGGGCCTGCTCTGGCTTCTGAGGATCCTGCAGACGTTATGCAAAGCAGCACAAAGTTCATCTGCCTGCACAGGTTGCTTAAAGTCAACCTTCCAGCCCAGTCCAGTAACCCTTGCACAAACATGGGAATATTGACATGACAAACAGCAGCCTCCTGGCCTCAAGCACTGGTAGCACCACAGAGACTGCTGCTGTGAGCAATGTGTTGCCTTGGCAGAGCTGACTGGTGCCAGGCCTGGCTGCCACGTGCACGTTTAGACTTGTGCCAGGTCACTGACTCCCTCCTGGTAGGGCCACGTTTGCCCAGTGCCCAAACCAGCTGGAATTTTCCCATGGCTGATGTAGTGCTGCCCACCCTGGTCTGAGAGATCTGTCCTGGAGGAAATGGCAGCAGGCATCCTGCAGCTTTCAGAGAGAGACTTTTCTCTTTTTGAGGACACCTCCTCACCTTCTGCTTGACTGCACCTGCAGCAAACAAAAAGCCTCTCACCTTCTGATTCCTGGAAGCCTACATCTCTGTGTGCATGTGGGTACAGCCTGGCCAGCCATGCAATGACAGCCTCATTTGCTATCCTGTGCAAACCCTGAGTAACCTTGAAGGCAGGGAAAAGGACAGGACCAGCAAATCCAGGGAGCTAGCAGGGGCAACTAAACCTCTAGGTCCTTTATCCTGGTTTCATTCAAAGCCTCCTAGATGCTGCACTTCAGCACTTACTAACACCTAAGGGCCTAAAAGGCTCTCACAGTGCACAACAGCTGCCTCCCCCAGACAGCTGAACCATCTCTTTCCTCTTCCAAACCCAAGCCTCTCTCTGCAGTCCAGGTTAAGAGGATCATTCTGGACCTGCAGACCCTCATCCTTCCCAGCCATGAATACAAGCACAAGTGCTTAGAGCCCTGTATAGAAGCAGATCAAACACATCAAGCACACCCCCCCACACCTCTGCACTCCTCCTAGAGCTCCAGACAGAAGCTATCCTAAATGGTGGCCCCCAACTATCCACCTCATGGTGGGAACTCAACATCTCCCAGGCTGATAGATGGGGACAANTCTCCAGGCTGCAGAGCCCCAACTCTCTCAGCCTGTCCTCACAGCAGAGCTGCTGCAGCCCTCTCAGCATCTTGGTGGCCCCCTCCGGACCCGCTCCAACACTTCGATGGAACTCCAAGAGAACGTCGCCCATCCGACACCAATTCCCTGTGGCACCAGCGGAGGAAGGCTGCAGGAATACAGCTGAGGAGAGGCAGCAGCAGGTGCGATGCCCTCGGAGGCAGGACAGAAGCTCGGTGGGTCCCTGTGGGCGCTCAGTCCCCGCAGGGCTGCCAGCGAGAGCACAGCCCCGGCCCGCTCCTGCTGCGCCCTCTTGTGGCTGCCTGCGGTGCCGCAGGGCAGCGCCAGAACCTCCGCAGAAGGCGACAGGCTGATCCTGCGCGCAGAGGAAGGTTCTTGGGCTACTTTCGGTTACAGACGCTGTAGGAGTCCAGCAGAGCTTCTGCTCGCAGCTCCCCTCCGCCCGCAGCCCTGCTACACTCCAGCACGGGCAGTGAGGGCATCAGCAGGAAGGGCAGACAACAGCATCTCCGTTCCTGCTTTGGGAACATAAATTGTGTCTCCTCCTCTGTGGCCAGGTGATTCATCCTATAAACTTACAGAATGGTTTGGGTTGAAGGGATCTTTAAAGCTCACCCAGACCAACCCCCTGCTGTCACAGCAGGGATATCCCCAACCAGAGCAGGTTGCTCAGAGCCCCAGCCAACCTGACCTGCAGTGGTGCCAGGGATGGGGCAGCTCCCATCTCTCTGGGCAACCTGGGACAGGGTCTCACCACTCTCAGCATAAACATTTTCTGCCTTCTCTCCAGCCCAAGTCTCCCTCTTTTAGCTCCAAACCATCATCCCTTGTCCCATCACAACAGGTCCTGCCCAGGTGTTTGTCCCCAGCTTGCTTTCTGTGGTGAGAGCATTTTACAAAGAGGCACAGGGAGGGATTGCTGCTTTCTGCAGCAGTTTGCTGCCCCACGTTTGAGGGAACCTCATCCCACCCCACCCAGCGACACAAGGCTCTCTGGGCAGGTCTTTCCCTTACTCATGCTCATGAGGCTGGCATGGACCCACCTCTCGAGCCCACCCAAGTGGCTCTGGATGGCATCTCCTCCCTCCAGTGTGCCAACAGGACCACACAGCTTAGTGTCAGCCACAATCCCACTGTCCACATTCCCCACGGCGGA
>WBNM01046350.1:0-15785 GCA_013399055.1 Ramphastos sulfuratus | reverse complement strand
CACAAAAACACCCCCCTCACCCAACCCAGCCCCAGACCTGCCACCAGACCTTCAAAAAGGTACCCCTCAACCAACCCAGCCCCAGACCTGCCACCAGACCTTTAAAGAGGAACCCTTCAACCAACCCAACTTTAGAATTCCAACCAGACCTTTGAAGAGGTAAACTCTCAACCAATGCAACTCTAGAACTGCAGCCAGGCCTTTAAAGNCAACAGGACCACACAGCTTAGTGTCAGCCACAATCCCACTGTCCACATTGCCCACGGAGGTGTTCAACAGTCCCAGTCCCAACCCCTCAGAGATGCCACTTGCTGCTGGTCTCCATTTGGACATTGATGATCACAACTCTCTGAGCAGGGCCAGGCAGACAATTCCTTATCCACTGAGGGAATTTGATTCTCCTCCTGGCTACAGAGCACACACATCCCAACCAACCCAGCCCCAGACCTGCCACCAGACCTTCAAAAAGGTACCCCTCAACCAACCCAGTCCCAGACCTGCCACCAGACCTTCAAAAAGGTACCCCTCAACCAACCCAGCCCCAGACCTGCCACCAGACCTTTAAAGAGGAACCCTTCAACCAACCCAACTTTAGAATTCCAACCAGACCTTTGAAGAGGTAAACTCTCAACCAATGCAACTCTAGAACTGCAGCCAGGCCTTTAAAGAGGTACCCCTCAACCAACCCAGCCCTAGAACCTTTGAAGAGGGACCCCTCAGCCCTAGGAGTGCAGCCAGACCTCTGCAGAGGTTAATAACACCTGGTTTATTTTCCTTTATTACAGAGCAGGGTGCAACCATCCTGCTGCTAAGGGAGTGACTTCATACTCATTGTCCAGTCCTTCAGTTCTGAATGGAAGACAACCTGATACAAGGCATTGCTCCAGCTCCTTTCATCTCAAAGTGCTTTACAAAGTGACACTGGGGGGGTGGGTACAAACCCCATCCCACAACCCAAAAGGGGCTCCTGCATAAAGAGATCATCTCACTCCCAGTGCTGCAAGGCAGCCCTGCTGGTTGTGCAGCTAACACAGAGGTCAGGGGAACAGACACAAGGAGAAACTGCCAAGGGCAGAATTTATCTGAGCTGAAATCTGCAGCTGGGGAAAGATATTTGTGTTTTCTAAGCTGGTGTCAAATTGCCACAGGGCTGCAGGCACCACCAGAAGAGATGCAGGTTGAGCACTGGCTCCAGACCCAGCCAGGCTCTTACCCAAGATGGATCTCTCAGGGCTTCACCTCTGAAACCCATTCCTTTGGTGCAGATGCATGCACACACCCTCCTTAGGGTGAGCAGCAGGAGCTGGGGTGCTCAGCTGTGGGAAGCAAAGGCAAGAGTGGGGTGCTAACAATGTGGACCTGAGGTCAGCTCTGAGCTGAGGAGGTGGATTCAAAGCTCCTGTGTGTTGTCAGGAAGGTGTTCTCCCAGCTCTGAGGACAATGTAGCTGCTAACCCTTGGCAAACCATCCCATGCTGCCACAAGAACCCTGAGGAGCAATTCAGGAGCACACTGTGGGCATGCTCAGTGGCAGGAAGCTTCTGCTCATGGAGGTCTTCCACGGGAAGGTTCTCAGAGCTGCTGGGAAGTTGTCCTTGTACTAAGCTCCAAATCAAAACCTTTTGTCCTTCCTGTCCATTCTTCCATCCCCTGGACAAAACCACAGCAGCTCAAGTTAATTTTCTGCCCCTGAAGACAGAGCTCTCACTGCAGGATCTCCCAGGAGAGGATGAAACTTAATGGAGCTGAGGATGGTGATGTGGTTCTGGGCACCAACTTGCTGAGGTGGGAGTGATGATGGTGGCAGAGAGGTGGGGGGGATGTGCCAGTCAAGAGTGCAGAAATGCCAGGAGAGATGAAACCCCCTGGGTGGGTGATGGCTGAGCTGATTCCAGAGTCACTGAGGAAAAGGCTACAAACTGGCTACAAAACACTGTCAGGGCCTCAGCACACTTCTGTGCAGGCAAGGCTGGGCCTGAGCTCCAGTGACCTCCTCCCCAGAACATGTGGAGGTGTACAGCAACCACAGCCACAACCCTCAGGTGCACTCAAAGACATCTCAGATCTCCTGACTGGAGCTGGCAGAGCAGGAGATGCTGTGCTTCCCAGTGGCCATCTTGGGCACAATACTGGAGAGGAAATCCCAGGCTCCTAAGACTGTCTGGTCTGGGCATCTCCTTCTGGAGACAAAGAAGCCAGCCTGGGACCACAGTATCTACTGAAAGAGAGTGAACAATGCTGGCCAAAGCTCCCCTGAGAGCAGGAAGAGCTCCAAGGCATCTGTGTGGGGGTGAGGCTTGTATCTAAGAGCACCATGGGGAACTCATGCATCAAGGATTACCACAGGGCACCACCTGTCAAGGTTCACATCTACCTGTGACAACTGCAGCAGATCCTCTAGGCCAGGAGAAAGCACCCTGCAGACTGCAGCCAAGCTGTGGCCAGCTGTGAGTGATGCAAATCCCCTGCTCCCTCTTTCCTCTGCTGAAGGCCCCAGGTGCACAGCTCTGGCTGTTCCCCCAGCCTGGATTATCCAGCACCAAGCTAAAACCAGAAACAAATCCCTCTTTGTGACTCAGCTGGCAGGAAGCTTCTTTTGCAGGCTCCTTCAAAAGGAGCAAGGAAGTGCTTGGACAAGGCTGTTCATGGCTCTCCATCAGACTATTGCATGCTGCTGGCATTGACAGGGTCGTTCAGGGAGGAAGTGGTCAGCAGCACCTAGATGTGTGGCTGGGCACAGCACCCTCCACCCCAAAGAGTGAGTGGACCAGAGGGACAGACAGCCAGCATCTGTCCTGAAAGACAAGGAGAAGGTCCAGGATTCCTGCCTTGCACAGGGCTGGCCTCAGAC
The DNA here is from genome assembly GCA_013399055.1 of Ramphastos sulfuratus. Taxonomy (NCBI): domain Eukaryota; kingdom Metazoa; phylum Chordata; class Aves; order Piciformes; family Ramphastidae; genus Ramphastos; species Ramphastos sulfuratus. The sequence continues at coordinate 12,935 of WBNM01046350.1, read as the reverse complement.
TATGCCAGAGCAGACTGCATATAAAAAGAGAAGTTTAAAACCCAAGGGTGTACACTGCATACAGGGGACTCCAGAGAGCACAGTCTGGAGACAGCCACCCTGGAGCAGCCAGGGCCAGCCCAGCTCTGAGGGGGCAGCTTGGCAGCTGCTTTCCAGTCACAGTTGGAGAAGTGAGACAGCTGAAGGTGGAACTTGTGCTTCTTGCTCCTTGCTTAGCTCGAGGCAGAGGGAGGGTGGGAATGGAGGAAGGCCCAGGGCAGGGAGGCAGCTCTGGCAGCCTGCCTCTGACCAGCCCTCCGTGCAGGAGCAGTTCCCTTCCATGCTCAGGCCTCTGCTCACATCTCACTGGGATAAAACCCAAGTTTGGCCACAGACATCTCCCTCCGGAGCCTCATCACCTCCCAGTACATCAGCTCCACTGCAAAGCAAAAAGGGTGAGGGGAAGAGAAGGGGAAAAACCACCAGAAATCAGTCAGCAAGGCACAGCTGGGGACACCACCTCATGCCAGGCAGGCTCATCCCCAGAGCAAGGCAAAGAGACATGCTGGGTGAGCAGGAGAAGACTGCCAGGGCACCTCTCACCAGCTCCACCCCAGGGCAAAGCTCCCAACAAGCTGATGAGCAAGGAATGGGTGTATCTGTTCCTCCTGCTCATGCTTGGTGTCATTGAACTCTTTCTCACAGACACAGGGAGCTCAGAGCACCCCAAACTGGTCCCATTCCTGTCACACTGAACAGGATCTCTTAATTCCTCCCTCCTTGCCCCACAGACAGCATCCCCACCTGAGCCAGCTACCAGCCCCCTCTTACCATCCTGCCTCACCAAGCCTTGCTGGATATAGCGAATGTAAGTGAAGAAGTTGCACACTGCAGTGATCTGGGGGAAGAGAGAGAGAACAAGGAGTCAGCTCCACAACTGTCTGGCCTGTCAGGAGGCTTGCACAGCAGCCAGCAGGGAGCTCCTGATGGTCAGCACCTGAGAAATACTCTATCATGTACCAGCAGGTGGGAAGAGCTAGGAAGGAAGTTGGTTAAAAATCAAAGGGCACCACAACTCTGGGCACCTGCAACCTCACCTCAGGATCCATGAGGCACACAGAGCAGGACTCCAACCTGCTGCAGGTTTGAGATCAGAAGTGATCTCAAGCTGGCAGCCAAGTCCATCATCCTCCCTCAGAGGAAACATTTAGAGAGAAAGGTTTGTTCAGTGTGAGGGAGGTCCAGGGGCTGCTGACAGGCAGGAGTCACTCGGTGCAAGCGACAAAATCTCTGTGCACAAAGCCAACTCCTGTGCCTCAGGAACTGCAGGAGCAGCTCCTTGGGTAGAGCAACTCAGTAAAGAATTCAACTTCTGCATCTGCACCTCAACAGCAACATCAGCAAAGCATTCACCTGCTCCCTCCCCTCCAAAGAAAGGGCAGCTTGTTCTTGTCACCCTTTGAGTCACTGATCTGCAGCGAGGAACAAGAGCCAGCAGCAAGTGACTGAGAACTAAAAATAATAACAGAGTGAAACAGTCAAAGCCCTGTGCTGAAGCAGGCTGTGGAGAGCAAACCCACTGAAGAGAGGCTGAGCACCAGAGCAGGAGACAAGGCTGGAGACCTGCACCCCAACCATCAGCCAACAGCCACTGCCACCTCAGCAGCACCCTTCAAGCCCTGTGGGTTTGAGGGCTGAGCCAACAGCTCCTCCACCTCGGGGTTTAGAAGAGTTTTGGAGGATCAAAGCACCCTGGGAAGGTGGCAAACTCACCCTGGCCCTGCAGGATGGTGAAATGTAGTAGTAGTTGCCAGAGTCCCCCAGCGTGATGCGGTGCTTGCAGGTCCTGGGCAGGCCACTCAGAGCACACTGCCTGCAGGTAAGGAGAAAACACTTCAGCTTCAGCAGCTCAGTGGCAGGGCAGAGAGCAGCAACTCAACCACCTCAAGACCATCCCCAGGTGGGAGCTCAGAAGCCAGAGTTGAGCACAAAGAAGAAAAACCTTTGGTTGTTATGAACCTTTTGCTCCTTGAAAGACTCCTTAAGTGGCAGCTCTGGGTGACCTTAGGCTACATATCTGCAACCAGGAATGAGTCCCCAGCCAGCCAGGGCTGTAGCCTTGTCCTGGCAGCCAGCCCAGGAGAAAACCACAGAAAATGTTAAAGAGCTGAGGCTGGAGCAGAGTCTAACAAATGTCATCTGGTGTCTGCACAGCTCCTGCACGTTCCAGGCAAGGCTTCTGCTGAGGGAGTCCTGCTCAGGTGTATCAGCTTTCCTGGTGGGATGCAGAGATGCTGGCTGGGGACCAAATCCAGGCTCAAACCAGGTAAATCCAGCATCTGAGCAGAAGTGGCTCACACAAAGAGCTCAGCCAGCTGAGTCCTGGGCTGCAGCAAGAGCAGTGTGGGCAGCAGGGCAAGGGAGGGGATTCTGCCCCTTTGCTCTGCTCTCCTCAGACCCCAGCTGCAGTCCTGGGTGCAGTTCTGGAGCCCCCAGCACAGGAAGGACATGGAAGTGTTGGAGTGGGTCCAGAGGAGGNCAGGCTGGAGGAGGCCTTGAGTGCCCTGTGCTAGTGGGAGGTGCCCCTGCCTATGGCAGGGGGTTGCAACTGGCTGATCTTTGAAGTCCCTTCCAACCTTCCCACTCTATGATTCTAAACCAAGCCACACTGCAGCCTTTATGCAAGGCTCCTGTTAATTGATTTTGGACCCAATCTGAAGCTACTCTAGTGGAAGCCACATGGAGTGATTTGGGGCCTGCTGTGACAGGACAAGGGGTGATGGATTGAAGCTAAAAGAGAAAGATTTAGACTGGATACATGGAAGAGTTTTCACACTGAGTGGCCCCCAGCTTGGGCAGTGGTCCCAGCCTGGGCAGTGGCCCCAGCCTGGGCAGTGGCCCCCAGCTTGGGCAGTGGCCCCAGTGTGGGCAGTGGCCCCCAGCTTTCTCCTTTCTGGTCCACCATATGTTCAAAAAGTTGCCATAAACACCAAAAAAAGAATCAATGTTTTCAGGTGGAAATCAAAGGGAAACTAATTCCTCTCAGCTCCTTTATGGGCAATTCATTGGCTTTGCCATCCTGTCCTGGTTGAAAGTAAAGAGGGTTAAAAACCAAAAGTTAGCTCAGCTCAGCTGCAGCCTCCAAGCTGCTAAATGGCAGCAAGTTAGTGAGTTGTTAATGGGTTAGAGATCTCTGACCACTGACTGGGGAATAAATGCTTCACTTACGTTACAATTTGTGACCGGAACCCACTGCGAGGAAACAAAAACAAAAATCAAAAGGAAACAGATAAAAGATAAACACAGGATGGGTTGTTCTTGGAACATGCCTGACACAGACTCGTGGAACTATTTGCCTTGGAGGGGACAGAAAAGGCAGAAGAGAGTGGCAGGAAAGCTGCAGGGGAGCAGCGTTTGCTGTCAGAGGAACACCTCTGCTTCAAAGGTGCTCTGCTGGAAGGTCAGGGAGGGAAGAGGAGAGAGGGAGGGCCCTGACTGAACTTAAATTCCATAGCTGAACAAAATCCCCTATCTTCATCTGGAATGCTGTGGCCCTCCTCTTCTTTGGGGCAGTCTCAAGTTGTCTGTCACACCAGACAGAGCCACACAAGCTCTGCAGCAGCCACAGTTCTAATTCTGATGGCAAGGTGACAGCACCAGCTGGGGAAGATGATACACAGCAAGAGGAGATCTCCTCTGACCTAGGCTCCAACCCACAGAGTGCAAAGTCAGGCTTACAAGGTGAGCTCAAGCCTCATGAGATGCAAGAACAGGAGATGATGCAGCTGTGGCTTAATCCTTTCACCCTAGAGTATGGAGAAGTGCACCCTCAGACAGCATTCACCAAGTTGCCACCTGAAGGGGAAAATAAACCTCCCTCTCCCAGGTCTAGGGCACTGACACATCACTGAGTGATCCCACAAAAGGAGTCAACTACAGCACAGCAGCTGAGCTAAATCCTCTTCTCAGGTAAGAGCTGAGCTAGCCCTGGCCACAGGCTAGGAGAGCACCTGGCTGAGCCCTTTCAACTGCTCCCCCCAAGCAGCTGAGCAAGGCCTGGCCAAACTCCACGAGATGGCACAAAAGGAGAACACAGAGATGGTTCCTTACTTTGGCCCACCACACTCTTCTGCTGACACCTTCAGCAGAGGCAGGGGCTGGGAAGCCACAGGCTCTATGGTGAGTGTGTTCTGCTCCACAGCCACTCGCACCAGCTCCGACAGCTGCGACAAAGAGACACACAAAGGTCAGCTCCACCAAGCAGCAGCTTTGGTGCTGCTGGACTCTGCAGCTTTTCTCCTCCTTTTCCCAGCACTCACCTCTTGCTTTGTGAAATCCAGGCAAGGCCTTATATCTTCTCTATAAATTCTGTCCAGGAAGGAGCAGGATTTATCCAAAGTTGGAGATTCCTTCCAGGCCTGGAACTCGGCAAACAAAATGGAGTCGAGCTGCAGCACGTGTCCAGGAGGAGCAGGAAGAAGGAGAGAGACCACATCAGGTTACCTGCATAGTAGCAGACACCTTCTAACCACAGAAGATGTTTTGGCATCTAGGAAGGCTCAGACATCACAGAAGTGTCTGAAGGAAGCTGCCTTGCTCCAAGGGTCGTTCATCTCCCTCCCATCAGCACTTCTGTGCCAGACTGATGCGGCTGTACTGGGCTCGTTCTGCCAGACAGCTGCAGGCACCTCTCTAAGCCATCTTCCTCCAGGACAAGGCAGCACCTCTGCTGCAGGGAAACCACCACACAACCACCAAACAGACCAGATGCCCACACAGCCCATGGCAGGAACGATGAGAGCAGCTGAATGGCAGAGTGGCAGCCAGGAGATGGGAGGCAGAAGCCTCCTGTAAGGAAAGGACTGCTGCAGGAAAGGGCTGGCTGGGAAAGGCTAAGAATGAGCCCCAGGGTGAGCTCACAGGGCACTGTCAGCTCTTCAGGGACCACTCCAAGCCCAGACCTCTGCTGTTTGGAGAGCTGCAGATGCAATGGGAACACTGGGCAGCCACACAGGCTTGCAGAGGAGAGCTGAGTGTAGGCATGGAGGTCTCACAGGGAGCTCCAAGAGTGGGAGCAGCTTTCCCCATTCTGTCTGCTCCTCTCCTTTTACAGGTGGCCCCACAAGCATTATCACTGCTCAGCAGAAAGGAATCCAGGGTGAGCTTGCTCCCATCCCCTGAGCCAGCAGGAAGGTTGTTGCCTCCATCCCTGTCTGACTGAAAATAAACCCTGGAGGCTCTCTGGGACCTGACATTTAAACCCCAAAGGGATCCTCAGTGGAACCACCAACCTGACTGACAGGGCATCTCCTTAAAGGGCCAGAAAATCCTGTTGGAGCTGCTGAAAGGAGAACCAAAACTAAAGCAACCCTGCTGAGCAACACAAAGGATGGAAGGGAGCAGAGCTGAAGGAGGTCTGGGCTCCAGCAGACTCACTCTGTGCTGTGCAGACTGCCCACCTGGCACCAGGAGACAGCTTCAGAGCCACGAGATGGGAAAACACATTGAGGAAAACACAAAACCAAAATGAAAATAAATTGGAGGTGAGCATAAAAGGCAGCTAGAACTGAAAGGGTGTCAGAGGCAGATGGCTCCCACCCATCCCCACTCCTGTCCAGACAGGTTACCTGCTGCAAGGGTGAGGAAGCATCTGCCCCCAGGGCCTGCCAGGCTGGTTCATAGGTGAGGTGGACAGCTTTGCCAGGGATGATACAAAGGAGCAGAGAGAGGAGAGCAGGTAACCCAGACTTTGAGGGCAGAGGGAGAGACAGACAGTGAAGGAAAAGGTTTAGAGAGAAGAAGAAGAAAGGGAGGTAAAAATCACCAGACAAACCAGAAGACACAAAGAAAGGCTCAAGTCTCCCCTTCCAGGGGACTAAACTTGCAGCTCAAGACATCACAGGGGCACAAGCCACAGCTTTTGACTTCAACCTGAGGTGCAAAAAGGAAAGAGAAATTCTGCCATTTTCAGGCTCAGCTTAAGATGAGGAACATCTCTTCCACAGAGCACCAACTCTGAGTGCCAGCTTCCCTTTGATCACCTCTCACACAGGTCACTAAGGAATCTGAGAGAACAAAACCCCACCCCTGACAAATAAATCCTACTGGTCACTCTGAAAGCTGCAGCCCTGACATTCTAAGCCCAAAGATCTCTGCACCAAGTGGAAGCTACCCACATGAAGCAAGGAGTGGTCCAAACTTGTCACTTACAAGAGCCAGAGCTTCTCTAAAGATCATCAGCATGAGCTTTGCTGAGACTGAGCCCAGCACAGCAAAGTGAACTAACCAACAGGCAAAGGCTCCCTGTGGGCAGAGGGCAGCAGCTTCTATAGGGCAGTGGTTCACCAGCTGGGCTCTCAGCCTGGAGGAAAGGTTAGCACTGGAGAGGTCACAGGGCCTTAAAAAGATTAAAAACCTTTTCTTCCTGGCCCTCAAAGCAGCTTCTAGCTGACTGCATTTGGCTCCAACTCCCAGCACATCTGGACTCTTCCCCACTTGACCAAGAGAAACCAGCACACCAGACCTGCACAGATACTCAACTCCTTCCTTCCTTTCACTTCAGACCCAGCTTTTGTTCCTCTACTCCTGCCTGTGAACAGTTCAAGATCTTCAGAGTTGAAGGTTTTCATCTCTCACTGCTACTGCTGGCTCAGGACAATGCCTGCAGCCAACCCCACCTGAAACATCTCAAGGTTGCATCGCAAGAGATTGGACTTGGAGGTGCCTTCCAACCTTGCATTCCATCAATCTCATTCAAACTTGAGCCATGAGAAGCTGACAAGGCACATTCCTTGGCTGCACTACCAGAAGCAAGCATTACCAGTGTGGTCTTTGGTGGGATGAAGCATTCCTGGCACCAATGGTTGCAGCAGGTGGGAGATTATCAAAGCATTGCCAAAAGGAATTCAAGAGGCTTTGTTTGAAAGCTGCTCACAAATCATAGAATGGGAAGGTTGGAAGGGATCAGCCAGTTCCAACTCTCTGCCATAGGCAGGGACACCTCCCACTAGTACAGGTCACTCAAGGCCTCATCCAACCTGGCCTTGAACACCTCCAGGGAGGTTGTGGAGCACAGAAGACCTTCAGGGAGGTTGTGGAGCACAGAATCACCNCCACAACCTCCCTGGGAAACCTGTGCCAGTGTCTCACCACCCTCACTACTTTCTCATATTAGTCTCCTTAAATGAAGAATCCTGACTGGGTCACATCCTTATGCATGGGTTGTTCAAATAACACTGTACCATCATAGAGTGGTAAGGTTGGAAGGGACCTCAAAGCTCAGCCAGTTCCAACCCCCTGCCATAGGCAGGGACACCTCCCACTAGTGCAGGTCACTCGAGGCCTCCTCCAACCTGGCCTTGAACACCTCCAGGGAGGGAGCAGCCACATAAGCTTCTCTGCCCAGCTCCTTCCAGTGAGGAAGGAAGTAACTATAGTTAAGTACATGCTCTGCAAGCAAGAGAAAGAAGAGTGACATGCCCAGGAACACAGAGTGACAAAGACAAGCTGATGGTGTCCTTGTGCCCGAGCCAAACTAGGCAGAGAGAAGCAACAACAGCAAATCACAGCAGAGCAGCAAGGGACTCAACTGCCAAGACACAGCAGAACAAAGCAGCTTCTGCTCAGCACCTCCTGACACAGCCACTCAGCACTGGTAACTGTCCATGCCCTCCAGGGATCCCTCAGCTGCTTCCTCTAGCAGCTGACCTGACACAGCCTTCCACAGGTTTCTCAGAAGTGGAAATCTCCACAAATGGAAACTCTCCAGAGCTTGCCTCAGCAGAAATTTAGGGAAGGCCAGAGTACTGCACAGGCAGCTTCTCCCAGCACTGAAACCACAGAGCTCTCCAGGAAGCCCCAGCTGGAAGCTGCACAGCTCCCTGAGCACAGTGCCAGCAGCAGCTCCAAGGCCTCACCCACCTCTTTGCGTTCATGACTGCCTGCCTGTGGGGTCATGCTCTGGCTGGCAGCTGAGACCATTGCACTGCTGGTGCTTTTGTTTCGCCCATGACCCTTCCTGAAGACAGCTTTAGAAGGGCTCTGGAGCTGAGGGTGTAGCTCCCTGTTTGGAGAGGAAGGTGTGGATGTGATCACCAGTGTCTTCAGAGCTGTCACCTCCGCCTGCAGCATGTCGATCTGAGGAGACAAGGCAGAGCCAACCACCTCCAGCAGCTGCTGAGCTCACTGCACCCCCACCACAAAGCTACAGGCTGCACCCAGCTGCAAGCTCAGCCACGAAGCCTTCTCCCCATCCTCCCAGATGCCCACCACCATCCAGAGTTTGGAACAGGAGCCCATCCCTCTGCCCCTCAGCCTGAACACACTCTGCCCCAGGCTCTTTTCAGACAGAATAACCAAGCAGAGATTTCCTTCCCCCAAGAAGAAACCAGCTGAGCAGCCCTGTGGTGCAGCCTTGTCAGGAAACCCCAACTCCCCAGCTCCCTGCTCAAACCATCCCCACAGCTCAGCACTTGTCTGGGCTTCCCCCTGGCACCCACCTCTCAAAGGGGACCTGCTGGATAAGCAGCAGACAGCAAGGACACCTTTGCCCCCCACACTCAGTGGAGAGGGAACAGAGCAAGTGCAGCACCTCAGAGAGCCTGAGCTGCAGGTTCCCCTTCAGGCTGGGCAGGGATGGCACTGACCTGGCAGAGAGATGAAGTCACAGAGAATGCTCTCACCTTGCCCCGTGCCTCCTTCAGCTGCTTCTCTGACGCTGCCTGTTTGGTGTTTGCTTCTCTCACCATCTTGTGTGCTTCCTGGACCAGAGAGAATTTTAGTCTGCCTGCTGCAGCCCCAACTCATAAAGGCACCAGGGCAGGCCAAAGCTCTGCCACATGTTGCTCTGTGCAAGCAAGCAGGGTGCAGGCACCACCAGCTCACTTGTGAGGAACCTTCCAGCACCATTCCCCAGAGAAGGTTCCTGGTGCCAGGGCCTGAAGGACATCTCCCTTCTAGGAGTGCAGCTGCCTGCAGCCAGGAGCTGAGCTGGCTGAGTCCAAGGTCATCTCTCTCACTGATAAGAGCTGCTGTGAAGAAAGCCAGAGGCAGGAGCCTGCCTCTCTGTGCCCTTGAGAACTGCCTTAAAGCTGAGGCTTTACCATTGGCACCCACTTGTGCCACATCACAGCTGTGTCCAGTCCAGCACCCCTGTGACCCTGACCCAGACCCACTCAGCCTCAGCCCTGCGTTGCCACTGCAGACTTGCTGGTTGATCACCAGACTGTTTTTTGTCCCTGTGGCACAGATCCTGATCCAGGCTTGCTGCTCCATGTCTTGGATGAGGTCACTGCTCTTGCTTGACTTCTTGTTGCACTTTGCTCCCACTTCCCTCACTGCTCCAGGCAGGGCTGCAGCAGCAGGTGGGAGCCAAATGGCACAGCCTGGCCTCAAATGGCACAGCCTGGCCTCAAATGGCCTCACTCAGAAGAGAGCAGTGTGAGTGAGTCCCAGCTGGAGCCTCCCCACAGGAAGCAATGTGCCCAAAGGCAGCAGCAGAAGGGCACAGCCTCAGCTACACTATCTCTAAGCTCAGCCTGAGCCCAAGCAGCCACATCTCCAGGAGGGAGATGCTCTCTTGGCCCTCACACTCAGCCTGTGTTTCAAAGGCACAGATGGGCTCTGCCTTTCCTCACTGCCCAGTCAGGTCCAGACATTAGAGCTGCTGGTAACTGGGATGTTGCCAGGGCAGAGCTTGGTGAGAACCAAGCTGCCAAAAAACCAACCAAGAGAACTTCTGAGCACTCACTGGAGCAGTGTATGAGGACATCCAAGCTTGTTCCACCCCAAGCAAGGGCTGACACGAGCCAGGGAGTGAGGGAATCATCTATCCCACACTGCAGCTGCTGTCCAGCCCATGGAAGGGTGACAGGCTCCAGCTACAGGCATCCCTACCTGGGTCTCTGCATCTGTTACACCACCCCACAGCTGCTAGAAGGGGAAAGAAGTGTATGAAAATGCTCCCCAGAAGCAGGTACAAGCCCCTGCTCTGAGACTCTGCCTGCAGCACTGCCCAGCTCTGCTTCTCCAAGTGAGGAAAAGCAACAGGGGAAAGGAGGAACCTGGAAGAAGATGGCTGGAAATTCAGAGAAAGGCTGTCTTAAAGGAGTGGGATGTAAGCTTAGCTGAAGACATGATGGGGAAAGGAAGAGGCTGGTACCTCAAACAGGCTGGCTGTTAGCTCCTCTAGTTCCTGCTCCAGCTGCTCTCTGACTTTTGACAATCTCTCACATTCTTTGTCCTTCAGCTTCAGCTCCTGTTGAGGAAATGGGAGAGGCAAATACAAGCTTGCAGCAGGCCCCAGCAGCACTGATGCCTGTTGGCCTTGACCTGTCAATCACAACCTTTCCTCCCCAGCACAGCACAGACACCCGGCCCAGGGCTGCTGCCACTGAACTCTGTACCATGCTCTGTGTCACCAAAGCCACCACTCCACAAACTGCAGCAGCTTTCCAGGCTGGAACTGCTCACTGGCCATTAGCAAGGAAGCTGCACAGTAATCAGTGCCTGCCTCTAGCTGCTTTCTACAGCAGGTCCCCAGGACTAATTTCCCAGGCTTTGGGTCAAGCCAGCAACTGCTGTCCTGCCCCAGAACACTTCACAGCCACCTCAGCTCAACCTCTCTCCTGCTCTTCCTGCTCCAGTCTGTGGGACAGCCACATTCAGACCCTCATCCCCTCAGCACCACTCCTAGCTGCTCACATCTGTGCTGCCATCCTCAGCAGTCCTCCCCAGCCCTGGGCCTTACCTTTTGTGCTTTGTGCAGCTCTTCCCTCAGGAATTCAGATCCCTTTTCACGGATCTCCACCGAAGAGCTGCGCAGACGTGACACATTGAGCTGCTCAGTGGACTCAGCCACACCCCCAGCATCCTGGCATCCAGTCTCTGGCTCTTCCTTGCAGCCTTTGGATGGCATCAGTGGCTTCCAGTGTCCCACAGCTGGTTGCTTCTGGCTGTCTTCCTCAAAACTGGCCTGGCTGTGGGGTACCAGCACAGGGAAACTTTATATGGGGGCAACTCACAGCCTTCTTCTAATGCTCTGAGCACCTCCAGCACCTCACAGAGAGGGAGGGTGACAGTGTATGAGGAGGCCAGGGCTGGCATGGAGGACCTGCTCTGTGCCCAGCAGCACCACTTCCTGCACCCAGGCACTGCCTCCCTATTGAAGTGCTTCACCCTTCTGCAGTGGATTGCTTCCAGACCAGCAACAGAAGAGGAAATTACAGTCTGAAATAAAGCCTTTGGGGGAAATCTCCACTTCTCTCCTGGGATCTTTAAGAATCAGCCTCCTGCTTTTACCCTTCTCAACCAGCATGGCCCAGCTGCTTTTGACTCAGGATGAAGAGAACTAAGGGTATTTGCTCCAGCAATCCTGTCCTCACCTGCTTGGAGAGAAAAGTGCAGCTGGCCTGTTTAGGACTCCAGTATGCACCCAGTAAATCAGAGACCACTGCAAGAAAAAGTGAGTTCAGCTCTCCTGCTTTCCAGCAATGCACAGACCCTGGTCCTCACCCCAGCACAAATCCAGCCTTCCTCTCCCCTCATCCCTGCTTCAGAAGGGAATGATCCATTTTAGCCTACTGCTTTCCCACCAGAGCCCTCCACAGAGCTATCTAAAGCAGTGCATTTCCACTGAGCTCAGCTGAAGTCCCACTTTGAGTTTCAGAGGCTGGCAAGGAGAGGTGCAGGCTGTGCTTCTGCCAGGAAAGGTTGGACCAGATGACTCTTGAGGGCCCTTCCAAACTGGGATTCTATGAACCAGAAAGAGGGAACAGGAAGAGTGACCCAGGACACTGTTCCCCAGTGCTCAGCAGGCTTTGTCAGCAGACTAACACAGACCACCAAAGAGGCTGTGGAGGAATTTAGGAGGCTTTGTAGCTGCTTGAGTAGGAAAAGGTAGGCTTGGGTGCCTGCAGGAAGGGCACTGCTATAGCAGCATTGCCTTCAGCACCTGCATGAGCCCTTCCTCATGCACTGAGCTGTCCTCCCGTGGTTCAGCTGCCAGCTGAAGTCAGGGGCAGCACGATCAAGGCTTGCACAGGTTTCTATCATGCCCAGCCACAGACACTGCACTGCAGATGAAGCTGCTGCCACTTCTCTCTGGCTCACAAGCCTTAGCCCAGCTGTGCTGCTCTCCCTGTCCATGCACAACACCAATCCCTTCTCCTGCAGAGTTCTCACCTCCTTTTGCTTAGATCACTTCTCCTCTTTTCCCAATTCCTGCATTTTCCTCTCCTGAATTTGCCCTTCCTGCTGTATTCCAGCCAGGCAACTCTTCCCCCTTGCTCTGACTCCAGCCCCAAAGCACAGACTGGCCTCATCTCCTCAGCCACCTGCAGCTCAACACAGCCTTCTTCTCCCTCATCTCCCTCAGAGCAGCCAAACCATGAAGCCCAACTCCTGACAGGCCTTTTTCTCCTAGGCTGTGCCAGCCATGGTGCTGCCACATTTCCTACTCACATCACCCCCCTCCTGCCCCTCAAAGCTGCCTACCAGCAACAGGTGTCCCCTCCTAAGAGGGAAAGATGAAGTAGCCACAGGAAGTCACAAAAAGCACAAGTGGAACAGTCTGTGAAACCCTGGAAGATGCAGGGCTGCCATGCCATGCCATGCCATGCCAGTGGGACTACAGAAGTGGGGGTGGGGGCCACGCAGTCAGAGGCTTTGCTGACCTCTCTGCTGAGCAAAGGCAGCAGAAAGGTGGTCAGAGAGCTGTGCTAAGGAGGCAGGGAAGGACAGCCATGAACCAGTGACCCACTGACTTCATGTTTTTACTGAAGGCTCACTGGCAAGATCTAGGAGAGGCTCACTCTGGTGATGCTGCTAAATTTGGAAGTGTGGAAAACAACATAAAAGGGTGAAGTGGGGAAAGGGCAAGAAGACAAAATTAGTTTTGGCCAGAGTTAAAAAGACAGAGAGTTCCTCCAAGCCAAGATAACTCTGCTCTGCCCTGGTGA
>WBNM01046346.1:0-30731 GCA_013399055.1 Ramphastos sulfuratus | reverse complement strand
AGTCTCATAAGAGCAGAGTAGAGAAGGAAAATCAGATTCTTTGTCCTGATGGTCATGCTTCTGTTAATGCAGCCTAGGATACAAGCCTAGAGTTGGCCCTCTAGGCTGCTGGCTCATGTTGAGTTTATTATCAACTGACACTCCCACATGTCCCTCTTCTCAAGACTTCTCTCATTCCACTCCTCACCCAGACTATATTTGTGCTTGGGATTGCCCTGACTTAGGTGTAGGACCTTGCACTTTGCCTTGCTGAATTTCATGGCATTGGCTTGGGCCCACCTTTTCAGCCTGTCCACATCCCTCTAGGTGGCATCCCACCCCTCCATCATGTCAACAGGACCACATAGCTTGGTGTCAGCTGCAAACTTTCTGAGGATGCACTCCAATCCACTGTCACTGACAAAGATGCTAAACACCATGAGTCCCAGTACCAAGCCCCTGAGGGACACCACTTGTCACAGGTCTCCATTTGGACATTGAGCCATTGAGTACGGCCTCCCAGCCAACTCCTTCTCCAGCAAGTGGTCCATCTCTCAATTCCATGCTTTTCCACTTTTCTGTCTTCAAAATTGCTTGCATTATATAAAAGAAATACACATGTAAATTTCTGTTTGGAAAGCATTTTCCTTCAATTGCAAAAACTCTGTGGACTTTCAACCACACAATACCTTCCTTTCTGTAAAGCGACTGTTTCATGGTTTATCTAAACAAACATTATTTCTCAGCCACATAAGCATTTTATTAGCTAAAATCATTCACATCATCCAGCTCTCAACACACTTGGGTGGAAGGCATCTGGGGCCACCAGTCTGTACAGACTGAGCTCCTGATGTCATTGAAAGACCAGTCTTGATAATGTACGAGAAGTCATGGGGATCAGGAGACATGCCTGAAGACTGGAAGAAGGCTAATATCACCACCATCTACAAGACTGGCTCCAGTGAGGACCCAGATGATTATGGACCCATTAGCCTCACTTCAGTCTATGGGAATGTTCTGGAACAAATCCTCCTGGGGACTGTCACAATTCAACATAAATAAGTGATCTGGAAAAGCCACCGTGGATTTAGCAGAAGCAAATAGTGCTCAATAAACCTAACCACTTTCCACAATAAAGTAACTCACTGGGTTAACGCAGGGCAAGCAGTTGACATTGTCTACCTGGATTTCTCCAAGGTTTTTGACATGAGTCCCTACAACCTCCTCCTAGAGAAACAGACATGTTACAGCCTAGACAAGTAGTCTGTGCAGTGGGTGGGGAACTACTAACAGGTTGTATCCAGAGGGTGGCAGCAAGTAGTAGTTTCTCGGCCTGGCAACCCGTCACAAGTGAGGTCTCCCAGGGATTGATATTGTGCAAAATGCTGTTTAATATCTTTGTAAGTGTTCTGAATGTTGGGATCACGAGCACTACAATGAATTTTGCTGATGACATAAAAACAGAGTGGTGAGGTTGACACTCCAGAAGAGAGAGACACCCTCTAGCAAGACCTTGGCAGGCTGAACGAATGAGCTAGTGAGAACCTTACGAGGTTCAACAAGTGTAGGATCTTGCACCTGGGAATAGATAACCCAGGGGTGCAGTTCAAACTGGGATCCACCTGGCTGGAAAGCAGCCCTGTGGAAAGGCACCTGAAGGGTTTGGTGGATAACAAGCTCAGCACGAGTGAACAGTGTGCTGCAGCAGCAAAGAAACCCAAGAGGATGCTGAGCTGTATCAACAAAGGCATCACCAGCAGAGATAAAGAAGTCACTGTGCCACTCTACTCACTGCTTGCCACACCACCCCTGGAGTAGTGCATGCAGGATTTGGTCTCTGCTGTGCAAAAAAAGACTTAGACAGGCTGAAGAGTGTCCAGAGAAGGAGTATAAGGATGATCAGAGGACTGGAAGACCTGCTATATGAGGAAGCGGTGAGAGAACTGAGTTTGTTCAGCCTTGAGAGGACAAGGTTACAGGGAGACCTTATTACCAATTAGCAGTACTTAAGGGGTGGCTACCAGGATGAGGGAGACTCTCTTTTTAAAAGGAGACACATGAAAAGACATGGGCAATGGGTAGAAGTTATTCCTGGGGAGATTCTGATTGAAATCAAGGAGAAAATTTTTCACCATGTGAACAGTTAGACACTGGAATAATCTCCTAAGAAGAGTACTCAGTTTCCCTGAGTACACTGGTCAGTTTCAAGACTCAGTGTGACAGGGTACTGGGTCATTTCATTTGAACTACACTGTTAACGCGGAAAGGCTGAAGCAGATGATCCTCAGGGACCCTTTCAACCTGGCATTCTGTGATTCTCGGAATGCTACTAGGTTTTCAATTGGCATTTTCTGCAGCTACAGGAGGTATTTATCAGGCATGTTAGAAATCATTTCCCTTCCACTCAACTATTACGCAACTGAAGTATTTGAAACTGAACTAATGTGCAGAGATAATGGGAGGGATTTAACAGAGGCTAAAACTTTAGTAGTTCTGAACAATGTTTAGTTGCTTTGATTAGCTGCTCCTGTCTTCTACACTATGAACTGCAAAACAGACTCATAGCACTGAAATTCAAGTTGTGACTGAGAAATTTTATAAGAGAGAATGTCTAAATCAGCGTCACAGTGATTTGCATTACAAAAATTGATTTCATCTAACCTTTTTTTCCTAACTTTGAGGCTGTACTCTCAAAGTAAAACATCATTAGCAATGGAAGAATAATAATGGAAGAAATGCTACTTTATTTTGGATTGAAGATGATAAAGAAGAAAAAGGTGGTCAAAGAAATAAAAAAAAAAGGAAGAAAACCTCAGCTGGTATTTCCAAAGAGTTATTTCAATGAATTTCAAATGGCATCTAGGCCATTTCAAAGTAAGAGGAAAGTAAAACACCAGCTTACAATCTTTTCTGCCTGTACTCTTGAAAGAGATGGAGGGTCATATAAAGCTCATATGACACTTCTAGTACTGTTATCTTTTGCTGTAGATATACGTTGTGCCTTTTCTGCTTTTCTATAAACTGCTTGAGTTTGTTACCATGTACCTTCTAGAAAAAAATGTAATATGTTAATTCTTATACATCATTATGAACAGAAGGAAAAACTGAATTACCCATTGATGACACCATTTGAGTAGCCCAAATGTTCAGCGAAGGACTCCTGCAGAGTTATAAGAAAAGACCAGACTATTAAAAATTGCATAGTAACCCAAAATTATGCATTCTTTTATCAATCAAATGAAATATTTAGGTGGTGGGGTTTGAGTTCCATTATGCACAGTCTTGGAACAGACCAATAGTGCTATGCTTAGAATTTCCCTCTACTACTATTATTTGAAATTCATTGTTTGTAGAAGTAACTTCTTTTCGTGTACATTTTACCAGATTATAAATACAATAGAATCTAATTTATTTATACTAATTACCTGGAGATCCATTTGTAAATTACTTGAATTAATTAGTGTACAAGAGAAGAAAGTATGAAAACTAAAATGACAGTATATCAGAGAAGGCAGTCAATTTTCATTCATAAATTTAGCTACATTCCAGATACTTATCACACTTACTACCTTTCCAGATACTTTATTATATTTATGTACTTCAGCTCCTAATGAGACATGCTATACTGACAGTACGCTTTTGCTGAAAAAAATCAATATGTATAAAATAGAATTATTTTGGTTGATATTGTAACAGATTAGCAGGCTGCTAGTTACATACTTCTTACACATGACATTTTGAACTCATGTCTCTACACAATATTATTATGCCTAAATAGGGATTAAGTTGCTCTAGAACATCTTAAATTACAGAAAAAAAAAATGTTGTAAGACAATGTCTCCACAAGATTCAATGATTTAAAGCTAAACTTCCAATTACCAACATAAAACTGTCAGTTGGCCTATTTGTTTCTAAAAATAAAAAACTGCAACAATCATGTTTTTCAAACGTATCCTTCATCACACAAATTATGTGGACAGAGATGTCCTCTCTCACACACATGAGCTTCAACAGCATTTTTCTGTTGTTAGCTAGCTATCTGAATAAAAACAACTCTCAAAATCAAATTTGTCAGTCTTACCTCAATGTGCTGAAACATGTATGGGTGATTGCATATCTTGCGCAACTGCATGATCGTGTTCATAAGAGTTTTTGCCCCACCTTTCCCCTACAAGTGCAAATAACGGAAATCAAACGATGAATTTAATTTCCAGGTTTACTAATGAAGCTTTTGAAAGATATTTTAAAACAGTCAAAAAACACTTCTACCCCATACCTTAACACTGCAACCACTAATGAAACCAAAATAACAAAAAACCCAACAGCCACTCTGCAATTGCCTTGTAAATTCATCTATCACAACATGCTCTGTAATGAAAAAGGAAAGCCTAGAAGTACTCCATGAAGTGCATTATGTATCTACCTGCGGTATGCAAGTGGGAAGCAGAACATCTACAGTCTTGTATACTGCTTACTTACATTGTTATTATGAAACCATACAAACTCCATAGGGTCTGAACTCTCCAACATAAAAAGACTAACTGGATGCTGTTCAGTTATATGGCACCTCCTTATGTTTGCTAACTGAGTATATGGGTTTCTCTTCCCAGGTCAAGCAAAACAGAGGGCCACAAGCAGCTAAAAATCTAGAGATAGCTGTGATAAACAACAAAAAATGTAGAACAAAAGTAAAGACACCAAACTACAAAATTACACTAAAAATACAACAGAAAAAGAAAAATTAATGTTACAAAGTGCTCTAACTATGAAGATAAGTATCATTATCCAATGATAAAAAGCAGCATTGCTCTGAGTTTGATTAAGCACCAGTTAGGACAGAAATTTGCATAAAGAGGATAAAAAAAGATACTGAATAAAAGAAGCCAACCACTGTATCAACGTAACTTGCGGTGTTTCTTGTAGTGGTGGAAAGCCAGTATGCGATTGCACTGCATCAGTAATAAACACGTAACAGAGTACAAACACAAATTATTACATACGACCATCCTGTAATGCCTTCATAAGGTTACTTCACATTTGTAATAACGTGAAAAGTATACACACAAATAAGCTAATGAATGGCAGCTTGTTTACATTAACTGGATCAAGTCTTACAGTGGTATAATCAGCATTTGCTAAAAAATAGCCTAATTCTGACTATATGTCTTTCAATCCTACTGTTTTCTTCAATAACTTTGTGATTAACAGATATTTTAATTATGAATGCAAGCATAAAGCCCTAGCTAGCTGAAATAAGACTTATGTAACAGCTCTCAAAGATAAGATGAACAACCTTCTGTAGTGAGTGCTGTCACAATCACGATTATTCGGGCACATTATTGGATTAAACTTGGTCAAGGAAAATGCTGAGGCATTTTTTCAAACATTGCCTGCTTGCAGAAAGGCACTGTAACTACACTGAATACAAACAGCATCTTCTCCTTGTGAATGGAGAGCACAAGCCTCAGTCTTCTAAAACAAAAGAATGGCTGATACGAGATTTCTTTTCCCATGACATATATCTGCAATAAAAGCCTACATAATACCAACTCTGGAAGACTGAAATTGTACTATTAATTGTAATACATTCTTTTGCATTTGTTCTAGTCTTTCATTTGTACCTTCTTGTCTTTTTCAGAACCATCTGTGAGAAGGATTCCTTTGGCTTGCATGTGACGGTATAGGATCTTCTGAAGAGCAGACATATCACATTTGATCACATATTCCACCTAGTGTAAAAAAAAACCAACATAAACATAAACACAGTAACGTTAGTAGGACTTAACTGAAAGTTGTCACCCTAAAACACAAGCCAAGAAATTACTTTTTGTCCATACCCTAACAGCACGAGTTCAGTGAGCAAAGCAACTAGTATCTCAGATTATGTTAAAAGCCACAACTGCTATGAAACAGTTGGACCGTAAGAATGAAACTACAGAATTGCCAAACAGTTTTTAAACTCACTCTGTAATTTTAACAACTTAAAAAACAACTGATTTAGATTTAGTTTATACATTTAACATGGAATTAAAAAAAAGAGCATTTTACAGTTAATAACCTGTAGAATTTATTATGTTTGTAAAGCATTACAAAGCTATCGAGTAAAGCATTATAAAAATACAATCACTGTATACCTAGCAAATAAGCATCCCTCATAATGTCTAATTAGCACTATGCTTATGTAGGTTGGGATAGAAATACACCACACCATTTCCTCAATACCAACTAAAAACAAATCAAGACCTCCATAATGAATCCAATCTCTTGTTCAGCTCTGTAAATCTACATTTATTAAAGCAGCTTTTTACCACATGCTATCATTAAATCCAGTAATACAAAGACTTCATGCCTGAATTTAATAATTTCTTTTCATTAGCCAGTTTCTAGATTATGTTTTTACTAAGTTATTTAAAATAAAACCAGTCAAGTGGTGCCTAAAAGTATAAGCTTCCTAACATTCAATAAATAAATGGAGTAAAAATTATCAGGTTATTTTCTTCTAAGAAAGCCAGGAGAATGAAGTCATTAAAGAGAAGTCAGTATTCTGAGAATCTGAGTGTTTGAAAAAAAAAATGCTAGTACTTAACAAAAGACCAACATGAGTAGTTTTGAAAAGATACTTCACAAAACTCCTGGAATATTAATGCAGGACCAAATTCTGTCTGCTTTGTAAAAGTCCAGTATTCCTTTAGGAATTTTAGTGAACTAGCTAAAGGAGCAAAGGTTCTGTGCACTGGAGGGCGGATGGGACAGGACAGAATCTAATCCTCACTACATGGTTAACTTACAACTTGAAATCAGATATATTGCATGTCTTATATGGATGACTACAAACAGAATTAAAGCTGTAAGACTGATGTGGAATCCTGAAAAAGAAGGAACTTCAGGTATTCACCATTCCTCAGTGGCCAACTTTCTTGGTAGAATTATAAAAAAAAATACAATATAGCAGTATGAGATGCTAGAGAAACACTGTTGTGTGAAATAAATCTGAAAAACAAACATTACGTAACGCCTAAAAGAAGCATTAAATCTCTTCCAGAATTTCTCTTATTGCAAACCTTTTCTGGCAGTTGAGACTCAACCTCCTTCTTCAATCTCCTCAGCAAAAACGGTCGGAGCACTTTATGGAGACGACGGATGATCAGAATAGTTTCTTCCTCATTTAAGTCCACCTACAGAAGTTCACAGAAGTCACTACAAGGTAACTCAATGTAATAAGTAATGTCTTCTCTCACGTGAAAGGCTTAATGTGTGCAATAATTATTTGCATGTTACAATCAAACTGACTCTTAAGTAAAAAAAGACAGTGATATTAAAATTTCCTGGCATTATTAAAAATGATGGCTTTTAGTTACGATAACTCCCTGAGCTACAGGAAGAGTTCAAACACTAATCCTTCTGTAATAAGTTCCTTTCTGTTTTCCTCAAAGTGATTTGTTTCTAATGTTTTAACAAAAACTGTCACAGTACCCTTTCTCCAGTCATTGCAAATGGAGCGTTGAACCACTGCTCAAAGGTGCTACAGCTCTTGAAAATGGTTGGGAGGAGGAAATTGAGAAGAGCCCAAAGTTCAGGCAATTTGTTCTGTAATGGAGTCCCAGTCAGCAGTATTCGCCTAGGGGCCACATAGTGAGTATTCAAAACTTGGGTCAGCTTGCAGTGATGGTTCTTCATTCGATGGCCTTCATCTACTATCATGTATTTCCATCGAATCTGGAAGAAAATGACATTGGCCAAGTTAGAGGAATTCAGATTTAATAAAATTCCTCCCAACAAGCACAGAATAAAAGTATTTCAAACCTGACACATATTTCTCATTTATGAGAAAAGACAAATCAAGCATTATCCAAGTACCAGCACCCTTGGAAGCAGCAGCAAATAGAAAAAAACCCAAAACCCTATGTATGATGAATTATGACTTGAATTGCAACAGTAAACACCAGATTCCTCTCAGTTCTGTTAAAGAGATTAGAGTGACTGGCTTTTTGAGGCCAGAACATGGTTTACAGGAAAAAGAAAGACACCACATAAACTCCAGATAAATCTGTCTCCAACAAAAACCTTGATGGGAGATACAAGCACTTTCAGACAAAACAAGTATGCTCACGAATAACAGCAACCCTGAGCTTTATTTTGCTTTGGCTAGTCCTGTATTTTCACTCAAGAATAACCAGTGCCATTACAGTGATCTCATCTCAGTTATTGAGTTTTCAAATAAGTTTCTGTTTCTTGATGTGAAAGCTTTACTGCAGTCATAGCAGATGTCAAAAGTTGCTCAAGCTCTTACTATCTGTAGCATGAGCAGTCAGCATATGTGCCACACTAACTGTAAGCCCCAGTTTGTATTTTCATAGGTGCTAACTAATTAAATCTTTTTAACAGGCTGAATAATATAGTGATGCCCTTCTTACTTTTACAAGGGCAAAAAGCAGAGAGAAAGGACAACTCTGTAGTCTCAAACTGTTTAAGTGTTCAGAATTATGCTAAGAAAATAAGCTGCCTTTGTGTCAGAGGGGAAAAATGAGTAATCTATACGTATAGTATATAACAAAATGAATTGAAGTGAAAATTAACAACAAAGGAACAGAAGGATCACATGGTTTCTCCATATGGTAAAATACCTCCTTAGTTTGATTTGTGTGTACATCCAACAGTCTTGGAAGTATAGCAGCTTTAAACTTGAATCATTATATTTGAGGCCCACCTGTTGACAGTTTATGAGCCTTTCAGAACTGGGCCATATGTAGCAAAGAGCCTGTATACCAAATTTGTGACACAGGAAACTTTAGGAAGAAGAGACCACATACTGGAAAGGCTCTAGTATGAGTGAACTTCAGGTCAGAAACAATGAAGAAAAAAAACCACATCAAAAACAAACAAAAAAGTGGTCAGGACTGTAGATTAGAAAACGGCATTAAACAAAGGGGAGAATTTTTTTTGAAGGATAGTGAGATATACACTACTGACAGAACTGCACAAAAGAATGTGTCTCCTGGCCACATTCAAAATTATTTTAGTGTTTACAGTGAGAAGACCTCTGTCTGGTAAGTCCAAGCATAAACAGAGGAATACAAAAGCGAATGAAAGGTTTAACTTTCATTGAAGAATAGAAAAGCACCTTAGGACCTCCACATGAGACAAAAATATGTTCTCGGCTATGCACCATTTGAGGTGTCTTGAGGTCTTGCTGTTAAGAGATGAGAGTCATTATTACCTTAGCAAGAATATGTTTGTCTTTTATTATGTACTCATAAGTAGTTAAAAGAACATTAAATTTTCCACTGCGAAGCTGAGGAACAAGTGAGCGGCGCATTGCAGGTGTACCCTAAAAGAGAAAGAGACATAATTACTTTTCTGATGAATATACTGGTTTTATGAATTAGCAGATAAACAGCAAACATATGAACTTGTAATCCTGCAGCATTCCAAATAAGGTATCAATACATTCCAGACTTTCTTCAGAGTGCTTTCCCTTAATGGTTGCTAGACTCTGAAGCTCCTTTTATGGGGCACTGGAAACATGCAGCCACTGATCTAGTCTCCTTACAAATTGCTTGGCCATACCACTACTACCATACCCAAACAGGAAAGTTCTCAACCACATGTAAAGCATGGAACAGTTATAATTTGTATTATTCTCATTAGAAGTTTTGCAATGTGATAATTAACAATTTTGTTCTGCTTTTCATTATGTGAAAGTAATGAGAGTTTACTACAATCTTCTCCTTATGCCTCTCTCTGCCTAGTGCCTGATATATGTGTGGCGGGGCACACCCAAGTCCTTGCCCCACCCCAGGTTTGAATGGGGTGGGAAACTGTTCTGCTTCCCCCCCCACCTCTGGCAGGGTTTGGAATGTGTAAAGAGTAGGTGTTAAGTACCTTACCCCACCCCCACAGGCTTGAACGGGGGAGAGCAAATCGCCCCAGCATACATATATGGCAATGGGACACATCTAGTTGGACTTTGAGGGGGACTTCAAGAGGGACTGCCAGCCACGGACTGCTAGCATCGGAATGCCAGTGAGGGACTTCGAGCCGAACTTTGGCTGGGACTTGGACTCGGACCTTGACTTAGACCTGGAGGTGGTCCTTGAGTCGGACCTTGAGGGGCATCTGGACGAACAGTGACTAGAAAGCACACAGTCCCCTCTTGAAACGTCAGATCCTGCCTGCCTGTTGAAGGGACCTGCCTCTGCCATAATCGTGGGTACGCTGCCGAGCAGCCTGAGCTTTACCCTGTGCTGCCTCATGATCTGCACTTCAAGGCACTGCNTGATCTGCACTTCAAGGCACTGCCGGAAAGACTGCTGACAAGGAGCCAAAGGACTATCTCCGAAATCCTACTCCACTGCAGTGAGTAGCGCAGACGTTCCCTAGGGCTCTGGGCTGCCTTTTATTTGTGAGTGTGGCAAAACTAATTTTTTTTATAGCAAACCTTTTTCCAACTTTATGATTTTTCTGAATGACTAAATTCCCTGTAAGCATCCTTGTGAAAGATTTTCCCGACCGAATTTCTGAACCCCATCTAACTAATTTTTATATATAGTTGTGGGCAGGGCTTTCCAAAAATAAAATAACTGTATATTTTATAATTCCTGCCTTGTGAATTCCCACAACCGATTCAATACGTAACAAAACTTCACAGGTAACAGTTTAGAAACACATGCAGACGCACAGGAAAAAATGGCTTTATATTATTGCCTTCAATTCTATAATTATATCAAATGCAAACCATACCTTGTAAGATATCTTCACAACTGAAGGAGCCCATTTGTCAAATTCATATGTCCAATTGGATAAAGTCCTATCATGGAGATTATAAAGAAATATTAAGATATTTTGTAATTTTCAGGTAAAAATTAACAAATGTTTCCAAGTGGCTGTCCACTGCTCAATACATTTTATGTAATGAAAGCTTAAAATAAACAGCATATTTTAAAAAATGCACTTTATATAATGTAATAAAATATCAGGATCTCTGAGAAGGGAGTAACAGAAAAAAAAAGGTAAAATCCTCTTTCAGCTTATATACAGGAACCAGTATTTTGGAGCGTATTAGAAAAGATAACTCTTTCAATTATTAGTATAAAAGAGCTTGCAAATGTATTTTTTTTCTTTAGAGTTATCTTTTCTAATGTTACACCTTTTAAAAATAGCTTCATGAAGTTGATGATAGAATTAGTGTGCGTTCTGCTTCAGTAGAAATACTCACAGTGCCATCCACTGCCACTATGCAGGTCCATTTTGACACTGTGATCACCTGGCTTTACTGGCTGAGGCAGCTGATACTGTGGTACAGCAGCACAGAACACCCTTACAGTTTTTTTGCTTGCCTGCCTTTTCACCCCCCTTTTTTTTTTCCCTTCCTTACTGGACCTGTGATGGCTGCAGCACTAGCTATTAAGAAAAAGCAGATTTCAGCTCCTGCCTCTTAAAATGTAAGCAAAATCATTACAGATTACCTGATAGAAATCTGTTTTTGTTGTTGTTTTCTGGGTTTTTTTCTCTAGGGTGCCCATGTGATATATTATATATAACACTTTCACTTTTAACTTTGTTTTACTTTATAGATGATCTCCCAGCCATCATTTGTATTCATACAACTAGGCACAGGTGTGGCATTTATGTTAGTCAATCAGTTACCACTGCAGCACAGCCAGAAACCAGGATTACTCCAAACAGATGGCCACAAATAAAATTTATCCCCATCCTGCAATATATTTGCTAGTTCAGCATAACCAGTGGATAAATTATCTCACAAGAATGTCAAGGAACTTCTGCACACCATCAAGTCACTTACACACAAAAGTAAGCAAGCAGTATCTCACAGTACATACAGGCTTCGCAATGCCTGATAGTTTTTATTTAAAACAGCACTTTCAATCACTAAATACCACACTTTACTTTTAGAGAAAGAAAAATGCATTTAAAAAACCCCAATGTATAAAACAAGAAGCATCTTGGAAAGCTACAGAAAAGCACAAGGAGACAGCACAATAAACCATCGTAATTTGGACACTTGACTGAAGCATGAATATTACTGATCTACAGTAGCCTACATCTAGGGCTAGTTACACAGTACTTAAAAGATCATAAAATTTCATTACAACCTGATTATTTGGCATCAGAGGTACACCAGTTGTTTAAAGAATTGTCTTTTAATATCACATACAAAAGGTGAATGGAGAACTGGAGGAATGTAATATGAAAGAAGTATCATCCCACTCTTGTGGCTTAACAGTGAATTACAGTAAATTCAGTAAGTGCCAAGAATGAATAGTGAAACTAGTGGAAGCAAGTACTTTATCAGGCTTCTGATCACCCTTCCAGTGCCAGACATTTACCTGGGAAGAAATTACCAAAGAAAACACTGAATACATGCTCAGTGTAGTTCCACTGTACACCTCATCTTGTTGTCACATGATAAACAAACATGTTCTGAATAAAACAATCTATGATACTTAGAATGGTAATAGCAGAAAGAGATCAGTTACTTACGAGAGAGGAACAATGATGAGATAGGGGCCATTGAGTCTTTTGTGCTCCATCAGGTAAGTAATGAGTGCAATAGTCTGTATTGTCTTTCCTAGTCCCATTTCATCTGCTAGAATTCCATTTAGATTGTTATTATAGAGTGAAACCATCCATTCCAGTCCCTGGAGCTGAAACGAAAAGTAATAGTTTCAAGTTATTTAAAACTGGCACAAATCATTAACACCAATACTACAGAACCAAGGTTCTGAGATCCCCAACTACTCAGATACTGGATTGCCTTTTATATGCACAGGCATTCTTGAGTATCTTGACACCTTCTCCAAAAAACCCACCAAAACAAGATAAATTTCTAGTAACAGCTCTATGGGAATCACCAGTGTTGTTTAGCGGAGCCCTTAATATGAGCCCAGATTTCATATATGGAAGTTCTTTTGTACTACACACAAAGAAGCAGCAACACAGATGCTCATATGAAAGGTTGGTAAATACTTAACATACGAGAGTTCGCTCTTCAGTGCCTCTGCTGTCAAATTTGAAATTTTTTGTGTACATTTCATGCATTTGCCTGTGTCAGTTCAAATCTTTAAAAATCAAACCCATCAAGGCTGCACACAACATGTGAGCTTCACACTGGCCAACTGCATTGCTGGCATGCTAAAGGTCTTAACAGCACGTCCTTTTAGTTTCTCCTGTTCATACCTTCACCTATCAGAATAGGTCTGCTTTGCCCAGCTGTGCCTTGTGTATAGAATTCCAGAGCCGGAAGGAAGCCAGAGCACTGTCTGTTGTGTCTACATAACAGAGTTCCTCACTACAAGGAGTACTGCTAGAAATCACTTGACATAGATTATTCCCTTGCTGCACAAACTTCCATGTGTGTGTATCACATTCATCATGCAAGCGCAAAGTTTTCTGCTTCTAAGATCCAGACTTTCAGTGTGTCTCATGTATGAAGAGAGAAGTAAATTAAAGGTCTAAGGAGGGAAAACACCACATGTCTGAAGCAACCTTTTGTTGTCCCTGCAAGACCGTATCCAAAAGAATGTTTCCAATCTACTGGTTTTATGTACACGCTGACTGATTTATATTCTGCTATTAAATATTGAGGCCACCAAGAGTTGATCAGAATTTGCTCTGCAATCGTATGTCCCACTTACAAAGCAGCTCCAGAATTAAGAAAACTATATTCTCCATTGACATATTCTGATACGAGGTAAGAAACAATCTGACTAAAATTGACAGAACAAAACATGAAACAGAAGAAAAAAAGCCTAAGAATGAAAAAATCATGTTCTATCCAGAGGACAGGGAAACATGAGGAGTCACAGAAGAGTCTTCCTCACAACATTCTTGCTAGAACCAAAGCTAAGCCGCAACATCCCTGACATCAAGCTCCTTGTACAACAGCATCTTACCTCTGGTTTAATCTCTACACAGAACAGACACCATAAGGAACAAACATAGTTATTTAATTGCAGAGATATTACACTGAGCAGCTAAAGGACTGGTAATCTTTGTTTCTGTGTAACTCCACAGACTGAATTATTTTGCTTTGTGGCAATTGTACTGCAAAACAGATCTGCAAACTGTAAGAGTATTTCTATGTTCTATAACTAATTTCAATTCAGGAAGTAAAGAAACTATTGCAGTCTTAATTTTTCCATCCAAGAACACTTTAAGTGAATATGGCCATCAAATTAATATTGTTATACACTATTCATTTAGCATTCATTGGACAAACCTTTCCAGACAACAAATCAAGATTATGCAGTAAAGAAGGCTGCTGATTGCATTGGCTCCCTGCTTCATTGGGTGCACAAGCTGGGCAATGTATATACAGCTAAGAAAGTGGCTTTTTTCTTTACAGGGTTGGATTCTACCTTGCCCAAAGCAGGTCCAGCTTTGGTGCTAGTTTACTCAAGGCTTTATGCAGTCAGCAGCCAGCGACCAAAAAACTCATAGGTAAAACAACTGTGAGCCCCTGCTCTGCAGCAGTGGTATCCTGCTCTGTACATACACTCTCAGCCCTCTTCTTTCAGCTTTTGCTTATTCCCTCCCATTTCCTTACCATGTCCCACAAAGAGGAACCCAATATTAAAACAGTACAATGCTTTAAAAAGAGATGTAAGATTGTTCCCAATTTTAAATTATTTAACCAAGCTACTGTAATAGATTATACGGCTGAGAAGAATATGAAGCAGGAGATGAAAACATAATGCTTTGCACACTTAAATCATAGTCTTCCTCCTAGTTCTTTGCAAGCGGAAATAGATACACATCTTCAAGACATCTTGGTCAGTAAGAATTACTCTTTATTTCATGTGCATGTAAAAACATGTTTTGTTTGCAAAAAATATGCAGGTTTTTGGAATTCCCTAGAAAGCTGTACAGTACCAGATGTGTTGAAAATATGTACCAAGGACATTTCCAATAATGCCTAAATCTATCTTATGTCAGAACACAGAAGCTCCTAGTTACTAAGTCCCTTGAATGTCAACCTCCACAGTAAATTTTTTTGTTTCCAAATTCTATCTTTCACTGTACCATTGCACTAAAATACTGGGAAGTACTGTTAACCAAACACAAATTAGAACAATAAGCAAAACTGAAATTCCTGGTCAATAAAGAGGATAGCAAAATCAAGATATTATTGGTCTGCAATGAAAAGAAAGTTACAGGCATATGCGGAAAGCTGGTATTATTACTCTTTCACTATGTATGAAATGCTACCTTTGATAGAGAACTGTCATGGCATTGTCCATGTAAATCCCAAATTCTAACCTAACAGAGATCTTGTATTTAATAGATTTTCAGTTCACTACTCTAAATAACATATGGAAATGTCGACCATAATTCCAACTTTTAAATAGTTCAACATTTTAATGATTTCTCACCTGATAATGCTTTAGAGTGCCATTAATAAGAAGAGAAGATTGCTTTTCCACCCTTTCTGTGATCGCGTGGGCAACGGTATAGTAGGACTGAGACCCCCTAGCACTATATTGCATGCTGTATTCGTCATCCACATCTTGTTTGGCTGTCCTGGAATGCATATAGAATCAAAGTGAACTTCCACAAATAAACAGTACTTTTTGACCATGGCTCCACACAGATGAGTCTAAAGAAACAGTGCAAATCTTCAGCTGTGACAAGTATGCCAAAGGGTGTAAGCTTCTTCATAAACAGTATACAATTTATACCCAATGATCACATTCCTTTTCTTGCAGATGTTCATGCCACAAAAGCTGCTGCAAAATCACTGCAATCCACAGCAAGCTACTCCTAGGGAATAGCACTCTAAGACATCACAATTTCTAATAAAAACCCAGGACCTAAAGAACACTCACTCAATGATTTGCTTTGCATCTTTCTCAGAAACTTCCTCACTGTTAGGATCCAGAAGTATCTTCTCATCAGTTTCTAATCTGCTTGACTCTTCTTCATCATCCTACAAAGAACAGAAAAGGAAAGAGTGCTGGGAAGTGTAATATCTTCCTAAGTCATACTTTCAACTGGCATTCACATACTGGTCAGCTCGCTGATCACTGCTTTATGACAGGAACCTGAATCGCAAAGTCTAGCTTACACTTATTCTGCAACAGAATTGCACTGTCAATTAACAAGATAATTTTAGCACAGATTAACTAAGTCATTATACTTTGAAATAAACTATTTCCCCCTTTAATGATCTTGCTTTTAAAAACCTTACTCTATCTATCATGTACATGGAGAGAATCCCAATACCATGCATATGGTTATGTCACGTTTGTTGTATCATATAGGTCTACCAGGTTTCTAGTTTCTTAACTTTTAAAAAGTAGATCACATTTTTACTCTTTTAAAAACAACTGAATTTGACTTATGACTATATAAAGGATAACCAATAATTTTAAGTCTCACTAATAAAGATGAACCAAACACTGCTCTGAGTTCTGCAAGTGTTTCTAAGAATGATTTCCTCATCTATAAAATACACTGTCTGTGATAAAAATGTGGGCATATCTTTTAAATTCCTCCTAACATCTCACAGTTATTAGGCCATCCCTTCCTATCTTAACACTGAGTGTCTTGTAGAATTATATTAGCAGTAATCAGCCCTACGAAAACTTGTACAACATGGGGGTCAGTAAATTTCAGTGCTCACTTGGTCTAGCATTGTAAATACTGCTGGACTTTGGAGATCTGAATTCTACATTGAGCTCTGCTGATTGAATATGGTCCTCCTCTACTCAGTTTTCTTCTCCTTTAAGAGTACTTGTCTGACGAATACCATGCAAATATTGGCATTGACTATTAAGTTACCCTGAAGAGTCTGGATCTTTGTGCATGTTCATTTTGAGATTATTTTTAGAATTTTTGTTAGTACTACTGTTTATACCACTATTAAAGTCCTGCATAAAATAAGCTTACTCCAAACAGTTTGACGTAATCCCTGACTTTTTAATAAACACAATACATAAACAATAATAGTGTTATTCAGAGTTGCCAATAAACCCTACAATGCATAAACAAAGACGTTAAAATCATTCATCACAAAGTCACAATACAGTGTTTCCTAACATACTGCAAAATAGGAATGTGGTTATATTCATTGGTTCATGATTATTATTAGTCAGAATAAAATATTTACTTTTCTCAACCCTAATTACCATTGAGACATTTACAGCCTACATAAAGGGCAACTGCTATGAACTGAAATGTATTACAATGCCAGTTACTTTTCCTGTTTGTATGACTGTTTTCCCTTTCCTCCTTATGAAAAAGAGGAAACTATCCCATGGAAAAAATACTTTGTTTTTTACTGTATTACTTGTCACAGTACTTTATTTGAAGACACATACCTCCTCCTCATATTCAGATCCACTCTCATCTTCACTGTCTGACCTGGGAGCAACTTCATAGCTGTACAAGGTCCACAAAGGTAATGAATTACAAAGAAAAAGAGAAGGGATTTAGGTTCAATCCTACTACATCTCCTACTCAGCTTACACATAGTAAAATGAGGGGGATGGGTGAAGATGATGGAGAAGCGCACTAAAAATATCAATGCAAATAGAAGATGTAGCCTACTTTTATGCTAACAACGTACCCAGGGTTCATTTCCAGCCAAGCATCCAGCTGACTAGCTTTTGGTGCTTCTGGTCCAAGAAGAACTTTTCCTGTTTCAGTGTGAGTCACTTTGACTGGAAGATCACTCATCTGACTGCTCTCATCTATAGGCTAAAAAATCAAATAAATTTTTTATCATATGGCAACTGCATTTCATGCTTGTCATAAATAATAAAAAGAACTAACAGCACCTTCAAAATTCCAGATTTGAAGAAGCACTGAAGTTCTGTTGTCAGAAGCCACACCTTCCTACACGATTATCAAGCAAACACTAAGTCACAGTATATCTGTGTGCAACATACTCTACGTGACATGCACAGAAGTATCATAGTATTTCAAATAAATTAATAAGAGCAGCATGGAAAAGAATGTACTGCTGGCTTCTGTGAATCAAGACATTTAATCTTGCTACTTACGCCAGTGGACATCTGTAAGAAAAAAAACATACATTAAGCTTATGACCTTTCTCTTATATGGAGAAACAAGGACATAGCAATTTAGCCAAGTTTTTAAGTAAAGAAGGCCTGTTTTAAAGATTCACTGTCCTGACTTCTTCAATTAAGCTGACAAATTATCTGCACCAACAAAATCTTTTACTTGCTCTAACAAAACCAGGATAGTGTAATTACTCTGTGTTATTTGTGTTACTTCTTTGCCCTGCTTTATCACACATTTTCTACTTTAAAAACTTCTGGCCTTCTGCTACTGCTTCTGTTGAAGAACATATTCCATACACACACACACACATATACACACACACACACACGAACAATAAAAATAATTCTAAACAGTTATAAATATAGTGACTGCCAGAGCATACAACTTACCACACTTCCATAAATACTGAAGTTACAGGAATATTATGTGCATTTCCTTTGTGCAACTATAACTACATTAAAGGATTTTGCTGTAAGACTCTAACTACAATCAGCAAAAACATCACTTCCAAGCATAAAGACCAAAGGTAAACCAACAAATACCATTCTAAAACCTTTCCATAAAAATGCAACAGAAAAAACAGCATAGGCTCTGCTACTGAATAAAAAATATTATCCAAAGAATGAAACGGAAATATCACTCATTTCCATTTTCTTCTGAAGAGTAATTTTCAGTTGTCTTAAGATATCACAATACTAAAATTTGTCCTGTGTCTGAAAGGTAATTGCATGTACTGTCAATATTGTAGCTTGTAAAAATGAGAAGCTAGGATATGTGGTATTTATAACCTCTTTTAGAAAGTCAATTAGACTGCAAGACAGTAATTTACTTTTAAGCACATAACAAAGCTGAGAAGGATTCTTCAGCATACTCAGTGATAGATTCAATGCATTTTTATTTCAGTCTTCAAAACTTTCTGAAGAGAAACAAGCTAGCAAAATTGTTTATTTAGGTTTATTCCTGGTTACAAAAACTAGTTATTCTCAGAACATTTGCTGTATTCATTTTAAAAAAAAAAATATAGCAGCGGCACACAGAACAATCACTGAGTTCTAGGAAAAAAAAAACAAAACCACAAAACAGCAACAACACACCACCTTATAGAATTCATACCTCTCCATCAGGACCAAGACCAGATGCCATTCCTTCTGCGTTTTCTTCAGCCTTCTATAACAAATGAAAAAGCGGAAAATATAAACGTCAAATTACAAGTACAGAGAGGGTATTTTATACTGTGTTAGCATTTTGGCCCATGAATATGTTTCAGTCTACTTCTGAATAGCCTGAGAAACACATAATTTAAGTTGTGGCTGGATGCAGGTACAGACAGGCACAGAGTTACTAACACACACCAACCATTAACAGTATGAATAGCACACCTACACCATCTCTAGTTGCTGTAATAAATTTGCATCTAAGAACTGGTTGGCCTACACAATTTCTGGTCCAGACCTAGATGCTTACAGAATGTGCTAATACAAAAATAAATAGTAATTAATTTCCATGTGATTTACTGCTAATTTCCTTTAGCGTGCTTTAATCTTGTTTTCAGAGGTGTCACTAGGCAACACAGATTGTGTATTGCGCAAACACTTATTTTGGGTATGCTCACAACATGTTTTGTCTGACAACTAACTAGGAGTGTTATTTTGGGAGCTCTTTGTACTGTGTATCAATACTGTATATCAAGTAAGTCTAGACCACAATTACTCAAATTACAATCAAAGACAACTCTGAAATTCATAGATGGAGTAAGTTAGGTGCTGTTTCTTTTTCTTCCCAGGCACCACTCTGGAGGTACAAGCAGCATCTTCATCAAAGCCTGTCTTCATTTATTCTACTTAAAGAGTATATTATGAGAAAATGGAAGATACAGTTTATTTCTGAACTGGAACCTTCCAAAATAATTCTGACAATAAGCAAGAAGGGGCAGAATGCAGCTTCTACTTCTGTCACAGTGCTGGGTTTGTAGTACTACAGCGCAGTCCTATTTTGGATACCAAATGTAAAAAGATCAGACTAACAAGAACAGATCTCTTAAATTGTGTTTTATAGATAAACATCTTCCAAGTATGTGTGTGATAAATCCAGACAATCCTTCTGTTTTCTTTTTAAGAAGTACACTCAAGGAATATCTCCACTTCTGAACATCAAGATGATCCTCAGTATCTGTTTCACATCAAGCCCTGAGCCTTTGCCTTTGCCATCAAAATCCATTTTCCAAGGCATAATTTTTTTAAATGAACATGTGTAAGTAAACGCAAGCCAATTCTACATTTAAAAAATGTTTATCCTTATTTTTAACGTAGACAAGACAAAGGCCTAACCATCTTTACTAACTACCTTTTCACTAGTATTAGCAAAAATGGAAATTTCGCTAAGCTTAAGGGTAGTCTAAAACCTTTGAAGTATTTATGAATTATAAATACACAAAATATATACCATATATAAATATATATAAAATAAATATACAAAAAACTGTCTGAAGAATAGGCTTGTAAATACATCAATGAGCTACACAAATGTCATTGGTCCTTCTCAATGCAACAGCTCAGTAAGAACATCAAGATGAGCTTGAAGGCTGCTTCCTTTAGCCTTCCTGGGAAGCAAATGTGTTTGCTGGCAAAGAAAGGAACTGTACCAGAATGGAAGAGTTCAAACAAATGGAGGGGCAGGATAAGTTAGAACAGTACGTATCTTGCCCCAGCTGAAGGAGGAACATTGACACAGGATATTTTTTCCTTGAAAGAACATGAGGAGAGAGGTCCATTCGTCTGCATGCAAGACTGCTTTCCAATATATAAAGATTGTTTCAACTTTGCTACAGCAAATGAAAAGAGCCCTGCAACTAAAACATACTACCACGAATAGTCTGTAAGCATCAGTGCTGTTCACTGTGCAAAGATCAGATCTTGCCGTTGAAGTGGAAACTTTTTTCAATCAATAGTTAAAAAACATTTTGGGAAGCAGAAGTATATGTTACAAGGGAGATAAATGTAAAGAATGACAGGTATCTCCTGCTTTTATTTTGGGTTGTGCAAAGGTATCTTTAACCCTGACGATTTAAACTGTGACAAGGAAATACCAATTTTATAAAAAAGTAGGAAGCTACCGTTTATTCATTCTCTAACATGAAAAACTCCTACGGATGGAAGCAAACATTGCACAAGACATTAAACTGGCCTATCAGATGAAAATTTTATTTGGAGTATTTTTTTTATAAGTCCATGACTGCAGTGGGGATGTGGGATACCAGCTTAACAAGAGGGTGGAGACAGAAGATGAGAATACAGGAATATGAAAAAAAGCAAAGAGGGAAATCAGCCATAAAGATTCATCAAATTGTATCCCAGAGGAAAAACAAAATAATCTAAAATTTCATTCTCGTGAGAGTAGAGGGTTCACTTGGATATTATATAATGGAAGTCTGACAAAGAAGTACTTCTTTACCATCTACTTCCTCATTCCCATTTCTAAGAGAAAATACCAGTAACTCTATACTCATTTCTCATTTCTGTAAGTACAAAACATTTTTAACTACAGGTCCTGGTATATTAAACTTGTTTTATGCAGATTACTAAGCATAGAAAGCTAATTATTAAAAGTGTATGACTCCAAAAAGAGACAGAGACCCACTAACTTCAGTGCTGCAGTCATGCAACAATGAATACATGGAACTATAAACTAAAATAGAGGGTATTATTTGTGTGCACTCTCCTTGACAGAAGAGAAAATGCTTTATGGAAAAAAAATTAATTACAAACAAAAAAGCTGCAGATAACCAAGATGAGATTTTTTTTCTGTTAACTTGCCTTTAGGCTGGGATATTTATACGCACTTTAATATTTATGGGGTACATCTCCTTTCTGCTTCAATGACAGAAAATTACGTCTGTATAGACATGGCCAGAGAAGACGCTGTTCCTCATACATACTTCAGCTAAACATACATAAAAATAGAACCATATCATAGCTGTGGATTGTTGAAGAAATTATTTTTCATTAGAGCAATGAATTTACTCCATATACTGTGTCATCAAGGGTAACTTCTACCTTGAATTCTGTATGTTAAATCAGGTCTTTTCTCTGTGGTAATACGGGTCAAAACCCAAGTTACATCTTTGTAGGGAAAGGATTGTTCCTATATTAACAACATATTTGCAATATAAAGTTCAGAAGTTTTGGAGATGGACAGAAGAAAACATCAGGAATACTTTAGGCCATTAAATCTCCAATATTACAATTTGTTTATATGCTGATATTTATAGTGTTGTTTGTAAAGCATGTAAATATTATTAGCAGCAAACCAGGCATGGAAATGGATTATAGAAATCCTCTTATCAATTCTGCAAAGAGATGAACAGTACTCAAAGGTGGCAAAATGACAAATCATTACTTAATGATTATTTCATACATTTTTTTTTCCACATAGAATTGTAGAGTGTCCAAATGTCTCTCTCATGGAGTTAAACATTACGCACAAAAAAAAGGTAATTTTGAAAAGCTTCAACTAATTGTTAAGAATGCACAACAAATAATACTACAGGTATAATACCCATTTACTATAATGAGCTTGCCCAAGTTCTCTCTCTCTAGTCCTTTCCAATGGTCCTACAAAATGTACCAAACCAAGTTTAATTACCATGTGAAACAGCTACACTGACTAGACTTTTTTCCTATCTTCTTCAAACAATGTATTTTGGATGCACTGGATCTTTTTTTGAGTACTCTAATTTACACACCTGGACCAATTATACCTGTAGAAAATCCCCATTTTATAATCCTGTCTCGTTCTCACTTCTCTGGAATTAATGACAGCAAATTTCTTACCTATTTCAGTGAGAGAGATGAGTTCTCTCTCTTAAGAATTCTTAAGAATTGCAGATGACTTCATACATGTGTGCATGACAATTGGGTACCCCTACATTTACCAACATTAAAAACTGATTTGAAGAAGAGATAGTCTAAAAGTACCAGCTGTAACTACTTGCCTTCTTCCTTCTCCTTCTCTTCTTCTTCTCTTTGGCTGCTTGTGCTTGTTTATGCTCCCATACCAGGTTAGTCAAGTTAGCCACATACTCATCTGTCTGCTGCAACAGGTAGGCCAGGCGTCTATCTTTCTTCTGGTCAATCAGTTTACGGTAGCCTTCTTCATCTTCAGCCTAGCAATACAAAGCAGACATCAGCCATGACAGAAATGCTTCCAAAAAAATACCAACCAACTTGTGTATCATTTTACATGGCCTAGGAACCTATTTGCTTTCTGGACTGCAAATACACATTGTTGGGTCATGTCCAGATTTCCAGATACCCGCAAGTTCTCCTCTGCCAGTTTGTGGAGGCCAGTAGGAAGGGATGACAGGCACTCTCTATCAGGTTTTCTGAGGACATGAAACTGAGAGATACCAGTCAGTATGCTCATAGGACCTGGACAGGCAGAGAAGTTATACCATTTCTGACTCTGGAGGTTTTCCAGACATGACTGAAAAATGTCTCGAGTCACCTGCTTTGAACTTGATGTTGACACTGGTTTGGGAAGGCAGTAGGACTACAGACTGAATACACCGTTAATGTAATCTCACCAAGGTAATGTGTTTTGACATTCAAGCTTTTATTGATAGTATCTTTTCGAACCATATCAATGCCATTCCTGCATGATATGTACTAGTACTAATGAGCTGTGACACAATTACCACTTTTAATTGTAGTCAGTGAAGGACAATTCGTGAAATTAATTCAGCATTCCAGAAAAGATATGGGAAGAGTTTTAGACAGAGCACTTTCCTGTAGACTGCACCAAGTGTCTGAGAGGAAAAACTGTTTGTATAAACCCATAGTATGCATCTACAAGCTCAGAATATATTGCAACTGGACAAAAAGTAAACCGGCAAAATATCCCCACTAACACAACACAGAGTTTACTTTTGCATACTTAACTAAGTAGTATGGGCCAAGACTTTTGGGTGCAAGGCTCCAAACAGAAAATGCCTATGAAGTGCTGTGTCTATGGTAAGAGCTTAACTACAGCATTGTTAAGAAGCCTTAGGAGAAAGCAGCACTGATATCCAGGAAGTACTAGGATCCTGTGCCATTTCTGGGCATTCAAATCTACTTCCTATCTTTCAGAAGCAGACATTTTTTATTTTTTATAATAACAGATGTCAGACTGACTGCCATAAGCTTAATGTCATGATGTACAAAAACACTTCTAAAATAACAAGATTAACTTTTTTTTTTTTTTTTGTAATCAACTCTTTTTTCTCTAATAATTGACATTTTTATAAGCTTGGTTATACAGGCTGCTAGCAATTATCTCTAGTCATAGAAGACCACTATAACGCTGATTACTATGTAAATTTAATAAATGTTCTGGGGCCTAAGTATTTGCTATTTTCCTATGCAAGTGCTTAATGCTTAATTTACATTATACACACCCTTCAGTTAAAAAACACGTGGACATGACAGTTCAGGACGTGGTTTAACGGCTATGGTGGTGTCAACAGTTGGATTCAATGACGTTAGAGGTCTTTTCCAAATGAAACAATTCCATGATGATTCTACGCTTTTATTTCTAAGTTTTTAACATTTTAGTATATAGTTATTTCTGCCTTTAATTTTGTGATTTTTAAATCCAGAGTGTTCAGTCTTTACTCATGGTGGGAACAGACTCTGGACAGGTACTGTATCTGCATCTGCACTTAAGATACTGGTCTTTTACTACCATATTTTAAAGTAGGCACGTCAATCCCCATTCAATACTACGTTGGTAAAACGTTAATAAAGTGTTAAGAAAAAGAAATTCTAGCTAAAATCACTACTTCTGTTCCTCTACTCCTTACCATTAGTCTCCTCATTCTTTCTTTCTCAATTCTTTCTGTTTCTTTTTTCTGCTCACGCTCAGTGTTGGCATGCCAAGTTGCCACAGCCTTAGAAAGTTTCTGAATCTTCCCAGCGACTGAGCGGTGGTACTCCTTAAAATCCTTAGCATGCTGCAGTATGCTGTTCAGGTATTCCTAGAAAGAGAAATGAGTTAGTATGGACAATTGGGACAAAGCACAGGGTTTGAAATCAGGAGTACAGAGGTTCTAATTTTACTGTTTTCCAATTGCTCACCACATCATTTGGAATTATTTAACCTTGGAAACTCCAAAAGTAAGTAAAATACGGAATAGAGAAGACCCATACAACAAAGCAAAGTGCACTTCTCTCACAGGAAAAACAGCTAGTCAGTTAAAATACCTGATGCTTCTGCCTACGCTTCCTCTCCTGTTCTATCTTCTGCTGCTTTTCAAGTTTTTCTGTCATACGTGCCTCCCTCAAAGTCTGACGCTTGCTTCGTTTGTAGGCTTTGGAGTTCAGTGCTGTTTCCAATGTTGTGTCACGACGCATACAAGCTACTACCTCTTGTCTTAGCTAACAGTGGAGAAAAAGAAATACTTTAAAAAATAAGTAATTTTTAATACATGAAGGAACAGCTTTAAACACTGGTATCGGTGAATAAAACAGTATCAGCCAAGATGTTCCGACCTCCTCTTCCTGTTCCACTACAGGTCTGAAAGATTCACCATCTATACAGTTGCAGCAGCTATGTCTGTTTCCCTAAACAAATCTTAGGTCTCCAAAGGATGTCCAGAAGTATTCATTACTCTTAATCACAACTCCTTCCTTTTATGCAAGATGATGCAAATGACTGTTGTGCTGTAATGAAAGGGGCTGTTCAGCATGTTACACATAAAACATGAGTTTACAATATGCATAGCATACTTTCTAAAGCTGGACCTAAATGTAGCTGACAACGCAATTTCACTGCCAGCTGCACAGGGGAGAGCAGAACAGGTAAACATTAAAGGCTTGGAACAGTATTGTAACAGTTCCAGCAGTACAACAGGGAGAATCTGCTTTTCATTTCATCTCTGACAAGACATTACAAAGGAATGCCCAGGGTGGAGTGAAATAATACTTGGATATCATGGCACAACTACTGCTAAGGTTTCTGTCAGGAAGTATGTTTGCTTGACCTGCCAGATGGTATCTTTGTTCTTCAAAATTAGCTAGAAAAGCCAATGGCAAAAGGCCGGTAAGACTCTGGCAGTATGATTCCTCTTCTGAAATTCATTCACTGATGCATGCACTCAACATCCATCATGCTACAGATATGATCATGCTACAGTTTGATTTCAGAGTTTGTGAGCCACAGTGGAAATCTTAAAACCAGATCACAGAGAAGTAACAAACACAACCTGAAATACAACTCTTCCTAAAACAATAGGACCCATGACAAATACTAAGTATGTCCAGAGAGAGGCATCTGCTGGGATTTGTGTTGAAAGTAAGCTTACAGCCTGTCCAGTTCTTGTTTTGTCTTTGTTTCAATGCCATGTTCATTATGAGAGACACATCTCTGTGGTTACATTTTAAACTGGGAGATAAAGCAGGGAGCAAAAAGAAAACTAGCACATTTTGATTAAAAAAAAGAAAAACAGTAATTATTTCTCTGATATGCCTACCGTCCAAGTTTGCTCTCACGCAAAATTTCCTGCTTAGGTTCAGTGCTGCTGCAATATCTCTTGTGAGGTTACTCTTTACTACATGAACATATTTGGCTGTCATCTCTGCAAGAATTTTCCTGAAGAAAAAGGCATTACCTGGCGCTGGAAGTTCAGTAACCTAAGTGCCTTCAATTCCACTGTAGCTTTGGTTCGTAGGTCAGGGGGAAGAGAGCCAGGCAAGTTCTCCAGTTCCTGGATTCTGTGAGCAATTCGAGCCTGAAGTCTGTCAAGAGAAAATTGCACAAGAAATCAGGAGAAATCTGTAAGTCATATTATACAGTAAAAATCAGCAATCTATCTCAGCCATTTATTTGGGTTTTACTAATTTTCTCTGAACTAACATAACAGAATTCTGCAGAGATGACATAAGGTAACCTTTTCCACTTTGCAAATAAATTTTGGGTGATGAAAATACCCCTTAGCCCTTCTTTGGACTAGAGGTACATATGTGAAAAGATACTTGGTAATTTTATCTTACTCATCCTGTGCAGGATTCTGTTTTCAAACTTCTTTGGTGGGTAGTGGTTTATGCACAATGCATTCTAAGATGACACTGAGAGAACTTTCCTTAATACCTGTAATTCTACTTGCTTATCAAGTAATGAGAAGTTCATTAGTAAAGTATTCATAAATTATATAACTCTAATACCGTAAATCAGATTCTAATTCACTCTTCTTTTACAAGCTCTTTTGCATTCATTTGCAAATTCAGGAGAGAGGAGAGAACAGACAAGCCACACAAACTTTTTTTTTTTAATTTTTAACACTGAAAACCAAGATCAAAAGAGATGACTCTTGTACTGATTTTGTGTTTTCATTTACAAGTACTTCTATTAACTGCAAATGCAGCCAAGACATGAAATAGCAGAACTCCAAATTTTTAGTTATCCAAAAGTTAAGTATCTAAGATCAGCTGAATCAGTGCCCTCCATTTCACATATGCTTTAGGAAAAACAGGAACAAACCTCTCTCCCCACAAAAAACCCCACCAACCAACCAAAAAAAACCCAACAAACCATAAAAACAAGAAAAAAACACACCACCACCACCAAAAAAAAAAAAAACCCAAACGAACAAAAAATTCCTGCTCCCAAATCCCTTAATTGAAAGTGATGAGGGCTTTGGAAGTACCATGAAGGAATTATGAAAACACTTTCTACAGGGTTTCTTTGCATACAGTGCTCTTCTCCTGATCTTTCACCCCTTCATCACTCCACATAATTAGTACAGTGACATAAACTCCTATACACTTTACATGCCATTCTCAAAACTGGAAAGTACATCACTTAGCAGGGAAAATGGCTGTACTCAGTATGTGAAGTCAGAACAAATCAAAGTACTCACAAAAACTGCATGCATTGTGACTTATGTGAAATCTGAAAAGCAAATGTAATCACCTGGTACCTTTAATCCAGAAACACCATGTTACAGGTCACTCTCACAGTTTAACCCTGTCCAGCAAACAAGCATCACACTGCACCTCACTCACTCCCTCTCCCCTACAGTAAGATGGGTGAGAATTGGAAGGGCAAAAGTGAGAAAGAAATTCATGCATTAAGATAACAACAGTTATTTTTTAATTGTAAGGGAGAAAAAAAAATAAAAAGAAAAAAAAAAGCAAGAAAAACAAACAATGTAAATGAAAATAATTGCTCACCACTAACTGAAGTATGCCTGGGCAGTCTCTGAGGAGCCGGTACCTAGCCAATCTCCCCCTCAGTTTTATTGTTGAGTGTGATGACGCTACATGCTTCTGAATATCCCTTTGGACAGCTAAAGTCAGCTGCCCTACCTGTGTCCCCTCCCACCTTTTCATGCACCCCCATCCTACTTGCTGGTGGTACAGTGTGACAAACAGAAAAGGCCTTGATGCTGTGTAAGCAGTGCTCAACAAGAATTAAAACATCCCTGTGCTATCAACACTCTCTTCAGCACCAAACCAAAATACAGCCCTGTACTAGCTACAGCAAAGAAATTTAACTCTACCGCAGACAAAACCAGTACTGTGAGTAAACCCAATTTGCAATTTTCAAGAATTCCTCCTTTAATTAGATTCAGATTTCACACTTCACCACAAGGCAGTATACCAACAACTTACCTTTTGGGTCTATCTATGTGTTTGAAATACAAACCTCTACAGTATCTATGTGGTAATTTTGTCTTTTCATGACAATAAGTAATTCACTTGGTTTTTGAAGTATCTTAAAAGTATAATGCACTTTCATTAAAAAAGCTAATTACAAAAGACTTGTATCATAAATTGAGAGAAACTCATTCCATAGAGACTTCATCGGTTTCAGTATACAAATGTTTATATTGGCTTTTTTGTACTTCTTTTTTTATGAAGAAAGTGTGACTATGTCACATTTCTATCTTAAAGATGCCTACACTAAAACTAAGTTTAGCATCATCCAAAGCACTGAAGTTGATAAACTGCTATTGCTTGATATTACTCACAGAGTATTAAATAACCAAACAAGTGCCAGAAGTTCTAATTATTCTGGTAAGCACAGAAAAAACAAATTCCAGCAGCATTTAGATCACTACCTATGTGCTACCATGAAAAATGAAAAAATTAAACTCCATCAAGCTTCCATATCACTTAATGTGCCAAGAAAACTGTTTAGAACCTGTATCTGCAAACTCCTTCTCCACATTATTAAAAGCAACATCACTTTCTGTCACTCGTCACTTTCATCCATTTATGCATGATAAGACATAATAGTTTGCTCCAAATAGTGCAGTGGAGCAGGGCTGGAAAAGACAAGAGTGACAATTTGAGGTTAACTGATGTGGAAAAGGTTACTTTATACTGGGCACATATTTCCTGGTTCAGGTTAGTGCTACAAGTCTTCACTCGGAGCAACCATGAAACCCTGCAATGGTGTGTTGCACAAGCTTTGTGAAAAAGGTGTTAGAACACAGCGATTGCTCCCGGTGAAATAGCTACAGCCATTGAGTCCTAAGGTAAAACGGGTAAGCCTGACAGAATGATCATAGCAACATGCCATTAAACTACTTAAACATAATCTTAGTCAAAAAGTAGAAGCTTTTCTGGGATCAAAGCCTGGATTCTGTATGAAGCACAAAATTCTAAAAACTTCAGTGTATTACCTTTATAAAGCAAAAGTCATTAAAGCAGTCTACAGTGAGATCATCATTCATTTTAGCTACCTTCTCCTACAAAGTCATTGTTAAAGGAACTGATGCATCATCAGTCCAAAGCAACCATACATCCTAAACACAATTTCTTTCTGATAATGATCAGGAATGCATTTTAGATCAGGACCCTTGTATCTAGGTAGGTTATCAAAGTCAACTGTTTAACAGACTAGTTGATGGGAAGAGGGAAGAAGTCTAACTCTACAAAACTAAGTCACTATCGCGCAATGAATATAAATCACCACCTAATGAGGGCACTCAGAAGACAGCTTTAAGGTTTCCAGAAAGCACGATCTTTTATTTTTCCCATCTTGCCTGTGACACCCTTAAAATTCTCTCTACTTGTCAACAATTCAGCCAACTCCATCGTCACTAGTAAGATTCGGTTTTGCTGTGACCACTAACTCAAAAGCCTTTTGACCTCCACTGTTCTAATTTCCCTTTTAATTCTGAAAACTTTCTGCACTGAACCAGTTCTTCTGTAGACTACAAGTATTTTGATTTCCTAAATTTCAGTGTTTGCAGCACCCAATCAACACTAACTGAGCACAGTCCCTGAGCACGTTTTAAATTAACTTATCTGCTTTGCAGTGATACTGCCAGGATGCTATACCAGCTGATAACTAGGGATAGAATTAAAAGATTGTTTTGTTTCATGTTGATGACACCAAGCTGAGTGGTGCTATCAATACATCAGAGGGATGGGATGTCATCCAAAGAGACCTGGACAAGCTGGAGAGGTGGGACCAGGTGAAGCTCACAAGGTTCAACAAGAGCAAGCACAGGGTTTTGCACCTGGGCCAGAACAATCCTCTCTATCAATACAGACTGGGGGATGGGGTGATAGAAAGCAGCACTATGGGAAAGGACTTTGGACTGCTGGACGAGAAGCTGGACATGAGTAGACAGCTTGCAGCCCAGAAGGCCAATGGCATCCTGGGTTTCATCAACAGATGCATTGACAACACATCCATAGAGGTGATTCCGCCACTTCACT